>JAUIMW010000671.1:0-15664 GCA_033557785.1 Enochrus cinctus
ACTCTAACAGAATCACTAATAAGATATGGAATTGTTTGTTGGGGAGCAGCCTATAATAATAGCCTAAAAATAATAGCTTAAAAATAATAGAGAATGTCCAAAAATATATCTTGAAAATAATACATAACACCCTTCCTTTCTCAGTTTTTCTCTTATTTGGAATTCTTGTGATATCATATTTTTCTTTCCTTTAATATATTCCAGATAATCTCCCTTAGTGTTCTGTCAAATGCTTTCTCTAGGTCGAAATAGCATATATATGTATTTAACAGTATATGTCAACACTGTGTGCGTTCTCTAAATAATTTTCTTGATATTATACAAATATACTTTGTTAATTGAAATTAAACATTGAATTATTCAGAACATAACGCTCAACTGCAGAGTGTGAAGGACAAAAAGATACATTTTCTAAAATTCAATGACATCATGCAACTACATTTAAATCCTCCAGCAGCTCGCAAACACCATAATTGGAGTTAATGCTCTGTATACCTTTACATCATCAACACACACAGATGACTAATTTTCAAAGAAATTCAAAAGAGGTTACGGTTCTTTTACTATTGTTTAAAGACTACTAAGTAAAGAATTTATTATTTCTCTAATGAGATCCCAATATTTCAGCCAAGTTTTTTCCAGCTGGTCTACAATATATTATTCTGTGTGGCTTTCAAACTTCTATATTAGTTTTGCAACAAACATCTTGTTTATTTGCTACGTAAATCTACATTACGTGAACCCACTTTTTAATTAAATATTCTTACGGCATGTGCCTGCCCAATTTATCCGCAAAGCTCCGAAAACCCAGCTCCATCTCTTTAAGACCTAAGCAACTATTGATTCACTACATAATTGGTAATCCGCAGGCCTTAGCTGAGAACTCGAGAGACAATTTCGACTGCCTTAATAAATTATTTTCTTTATGGAAGTTCTGAAAAAAGGCAAGTGGCTTTGGAGTGGCAGATGTTTTGCTTTGAAAGCATCAATCTCAATATAGATTATATTTGGAGAGATTAAACGGTTAATAATTGAAAAAAAAAACTTTTTTGTGAGACACTTAATGATTTAATAATAACAATAATTACGCATCCATTGTCTCTGCAAATATTATTGTGCTCTGTAGTTCCACACAATAGCTTTTATCAAGTGATATGTCATATCACGTCGTTTGCGGCACCTCTGTAATGGCTTAAATGAAGTGACATCACTCTATTGTCAGCGCCATGTTATTGAATATGATCTATAATTTGAGGACAATAACTTTCACCGTTTATGAACTAGAATTATGAAATAATTTGTCGTCTACTTAAGAGATGATTATTTGTTAATTGTTATTCACTTAAGTACGTATATTTTTAGGGTACTTCCTGTGTTTTCAGGTGGCAGAGGACGCCGCCAACCTGTTTTTGCGAATAAATCTCAAATGTAATGTTTCGATGCAAACAAGATAAGTGTTGGCTTAACTTGGCAATTGTCTGACGAAAATTAATTATTTTCGTCTTTTTACATGCATCTCCTGAATGTTATCTGTCTTCCGGTTGTTAAATTCAAATGCCGTGAAAGTCAAACGAAAAAAATAAACAGCAACTTTTAGCTTTTGCGAGATGAGTTCCTACCTATATGAGTTTCTGGTCTGTTTGACAAGAAGGAGTGTAAAATGCTTATAAGTCGTTTGAGATCACCGGAATTCGTATGAATGAAATGAGTAAGAATTTATTTGCAGACCTTGCAGATGTTGGGCGTGCCCGCGATTATTTTTATCGTGTTTTTAGTTCACGAACAATAATAGCAAATATTTGTTTTGTATGAACAGCGATGTAAGTAAAGTCGCCGTAAAAGCACCGCATTTTTAGATTATGATTAGATTGTTTCCCCCAAAACTGTGAACATGAAGATGATTTAGCGATTTGCGAAATTTCGATTTGTAAATGAGGATTCTCTAGTTGGACCAATAAACATTATAGGTCGTGATAGGTTAATATTAGAAGATACCATCAGAAATATTATTGGGAGTTCCAAAACGCTTGTTTGGACAAATCATGAGCCATTAAGGCAGAATTCGTGACAATAATTTATTTGCGTCACGATTGTGTACGAAATTGTATCCGGATACCTACGAATAACATGCAGGGAATTTTGTGCTGATGGTTAAAAAAGAGGATGTTTATTGTTATTTATACATTTTTTAAATTAAATTTTTGTGCGTGCAAGTCATGCTTCGTAGTAGCTTCATTTCAGAATTAGTTGGCGTCATAAATCTATAATTATCGTATTATAGTAACGTGGTATTATTTCCAGTCGGGGCACTAAGTCGCTTTTATTTTTTACAATATTGCAATTTTGCAATTTGCCTTAACAAGAAAATGTACTCATATCGCTTCGAAATTTCCATTTTACTGCATATAGTTATGTTCTGTTGTTTTAGTATTTCATCCAGATGATTTAGCTTTAAGGTCCCGTGGGCGCTATTTAAACAGGTTTGAAATATTAGTGTCGAGATAATATTTTTATTACAGCACGACAGTTTAATTTTTAAAGTAGGGTTTAATGCTAATAGAGTGTTAATTTATAACGTATTTGTTATTCTGTAAATTTCATGATGCTATCTACCTACTGTAATAAAATATCTTCGCGATAGCTTGTAAATAAAAGTAAAGTAAAGTAAAAACGAACACTACCCTGTGTTTTAATCTGTCTAAACGAGATCCCTATTAATGTCATAAATGGCAGAAAATTACATTACGGGATAGTTAACCCCTTTATGTAATTATGCTATGCATATTTATAAGCACATTAATAGGTGAAGACCTTGGTAATTTATCTTAATTTCACAGTGATTTTGAACTAAATTTACGTTGAATGTACGTATACAACGAAGTTACTTTGGGTTTGTTTGTGTTTTCTTAAAAATTATAATATAAAGTTTATTACATAAAGCATCTTCGGCATGGCTGCTTAATAAATCTGATCACCTGGTGGACAGTTTTCGTCATACAACATGCAGAATACAGTCTCATATCCTTTCCAGTATCTAATCTGTTAAATTTCTAGTCACGTAGTTCACATCAAAAATTGCAAAGGAAATCCCTGTATCTGTCGAACATAGAAATTTCCATTTGCAGCTGACTTGCTACAACAAAACCCATAAAAATCCGTGACCTAAATTCAAAAGAAATTCACAAAAATATGCTCCAAAAACATTTTTCACGCAAAATAAAACTGTATTTTCTTAAATATAAAAATATCTTCTACATACAAATATATGATATCCTATTAATTGTATTTGCAACTATCACTCGGTCAGAAATTCCCTCCTGTCTCATTGATATGTACCAATAAATTTGCGTCACACTTTTCACGATAAATGCCAACATTTTTGTAGAAAGGATGAACTATTGAATTTATATTACAATAGCTATTATAATCGATTTGTAATCACAAAAAGGAACACCAACTCCCATTATTCTTCGAACACCGCTGATGAAACTATTCATTAAAAATAGATCTTACAATTACTCAGCAATTAATGATTTATTTAATACAACTTCCACTTACAGGAATAATAATTACTGCTTGTTCTAATTTAAATTGAGCAACCGATCTTTCATTAATTTGAAGCCCAATCGAAACAATTTTTCTACATCTAAATAGCATTGATTGCATTGCAAATTAGTCGTGTTACATGATATCAAGATTTTGCAAATGGAATAATTATTGCTGTGCCAATGGCAGTAATTAGCCATAAGGCGTCCAATATGTGGAATGCCCCATAAGTCACCCATTAAACGATACTAATTAATAAAAAATACCACGAAACAAAAGATTAATCTGCTGTTTACTAATCTCCTCTTAAATTGAAATATCATGTATCAATTTAAGCTTAGTGTACATTAAGCTATAAATAAATACGGTTCTAAATTTTGCTAAGCAATCAAGAACTAATCCATCGGCAGTTCCGTCTTTAACTTGTAGCGAAGAGGTGTGTGAAAGTATTAGGTAAGTTCAAATTAGTTTCAAATCCTCCCATAATTAACAGTTTTTTTCGCTTCTCTCCGTTAAATTACCATGATTTGAACGTCAATTGCCTGCTATTAAGAAATAATTTGGTCAATTAATTCGAGTTTTACTTATACACTCCGCCAGTTAAACAATTTGATTAGAAGGTTCAAGACAGGAGGGTAACTATGAACAATAAAGGGAATTATTAGAGGATTGACATTACCAAAGTTACGACTCACAAATTTCAAGTTTACAGATGTAGAACAAAGCTATAGCGCAATAATTTGGAACTCCTTCACCTGCTCAATTTATTGAATAATGCTCCGTTTGTAAAGGAAAGCATAACAAACATCGTTCGTTATTAGGACGGATTGTCGAATCAGCGAGGACCTTTTAGGTCCCTTGTTTAATAGAGCAGCTTATAATGTGGTGCTTTCCGGATGTATTATTGCATGTAGGTTAATCTATTAATATATTCGTATTTCCAAATATTGGGTTTAAAGTCTAGCACGTAGTTTATATTACGGGGAAATTCGGTTTTCACGCCACAAGTATTCATTAATTAGAATAGCTTAAATATTTGGATATGCGTGGAAATTATTAATAAATAATCGTACACCTAGATTAATATGTAATGTCTTACTAAATTTATCTTATATTTACGGTATCGTTAAATGGTATAAGATATTAAGAGAATATTTTGATATTAAATATAAATTATGCATTGTGCAAAAATTTTAAATAAATTTAATAAATTAGTAGTTAGTAGAAATTTTATCGGGATGCAAAACTCAGTTGAATTGACCTGTAAATAATCTGGAAAAAACATTTGTTTGATGTTTAAGCCTGCATCGATTTAATTTGCATGGTTGAGTGCATGAGGGATAGCAGAAAAATAATAACTGGTGTCTCTTTAATACACAAATGTTGTTATGTTCTAATTTAAGATTAAGTAACGCTGCTTTACACAAATCTAATCATAATTTATACCTGTTATCCAGATCTAATGGCACTAAAGTGCAATTAAAAACACAGTAAATCACCATGTTTGGAGGACATAGAATGTCTCTGAGGAACCTTACATCTATTAGCTTCTAATATTCTTTGGATATATGACACAATTAACGTTTACTTAAAATCTGTGGCTTCGTTTTTTATTTTCGAAGTTACATACATTTGCATAATTTAAATCATAATTTATTATATATCCCCAAGAAATAATGGGCTGTTCAGAAAGCAAGAGGTGAAATTCGTTTTTTTTTCATTTTGCTTTAACTAATATTACTTATACATCGAATACTGACTCATTGCCAGTAATTTCAAACTCTTCGAAAATTCAAATTTGAATTAAAACTTTTTTGAAAATGTTTGATGTTATTCTTTTACATATTCGAAAATCTTAAATTTATGACACAGGAAAGTATTCTATAAATTAAATAAAATAATAAAATTATGTATTAATTGACTTTTTAAAGAACTGTTGAAAAATGGGGAAAATATATAGTGTTCTATTTTAAAATAATGAAGCTTAAGTAATTTCCGGTTAAACAGGAAGTTGTTTGATACTATCACAAAAATTCATTTATATTGCTGGAATAGTATCAAAGATCTACATTGATACGTTTTTGAAATGCTTTTTGAAAGGTTAAAAATTACACTTTCTTAAATTGAATTTAAATACTTTCAAAACAAAATATAGCTCCATTTTAATTTTTAATTATGTTTGGGAATTAAAGATTATTAAAACAAAAAATGTATTTGTATAAAATGGTTCAGTGGTAAAAGAATTGGTAGCAAAGAAGAGATAGAATTTGTGGTTGATGACTATTTTGAAGCACTCGACGGTTCTCACTTCAAACCTACCCTCTTATACTGTACGTTTTTAGTCTCCTCACTCTGTGGTCCTTCCTCTTTTTCTTTTATAAAATGTTTGTCTCGTCGTTGAGTAGTTTCTTTTTGTTTCCACAGCTGCGTGTACTCTTCTATATCACTTTCTGCAACTCTTCTATTTTTTGTTTTTCATTCCAATTGTTTTTACTTTATACTTTTTGCATTGCTGGTCAACCTTTTTGTAAAACTTACTTGTATTTCGATTCCTGCTCTCAATTTCTATTTAATTTATTTCATGGTCGTATCTTTGTCTTTGTCTCTTTCTTCGTATCATTTTATAGCTACCTATTCATTTCACTCTTACTATTGTCTTCCTTCTTGTAACTTCACGTCAACTTGAACCCAAATACTAACTCAAATACAAAAAAAAAAAACAATTCACATGCAGACAAAAACAGAAGTACGAGAAGTACAATTAAAATGTTTACAATTTTTTTTCTGAATTGAGAAGAGCCAAATGAAAATGAAATTCCAAGCAGATAATCGGTTTTTTTAAGACGATGTTGAGGAATGCATAAGCTTTTGTCGTAATATTCTTTTAAGTTGAAAGAGATGAGAAGCAACGACTGCTTGTACAGAATAACAATTTTTTGATTTATTGTGAGTTGAAATTTTTTCAACTGGTTTCAAAATTTGGTGTTGTCAAGGAAATTGCAGTCAAACAAAATTATAGATAAGATGTAATGTCTTATTTATTGAGTTCTTTTTACATTAGTCGACGTTTCGACCACAATTTCGGCGTTTTTCAAAACTCTACAAGCATATACCAAGCAAGTTACGTTAATTGTGAAAACTATTATAATATCTATTAATTCCCTGTATTGAACTCATTTTAAATATTCTGAAAATCTTGGAAAATACTTTTTCCAAGCTATTGTGATTTGTAAGCACATCAAGTGGACAAGGAAACTACTCCTGGTTGGAAAGCGATTAGTTTGAAAAAAAGTGGAAAATTTAATTACGTGTTTGTCATTTAACAGCTGACTGTCAAAAGCAGTTCATAAAATGACCACCAGTCGTTTCCTCCTCCGATCGCTGCCAACCCACAAACCTTGAAAAACTTATTCTACTAAATACTTGAAGAATCCTACTGACTGAAGTAATTAACTACTTAATAATAAGATGAAACATTGAAAAACATAGAATGTATACATGGACTAAACAATCTACATTTACAATCATGTAGAAGTCACTATAGTAAAATATTCTGTGTTTTTTCAATTTTCATCTTATTATTAAGTAATTAACAGTCAGTAAGATTCTTCAAGCATTTAGTACAATAAGTTTTTTTAAGGTTTGTGGTTTGGCAGCGATCAGAGAAGGAAACGACTGGTGGCCATTTTATGAACTGCGTTTGACAGTCAGCTGTTAAATGACAAACACGTAATTAAATTTTCCATTTTTTTTTTTCAAACTAATTGCTTTCCAACCAAGAGTAGATTCCTTGTCCGCTTGACGTGCCTACAAATCACAATAGCTTGGAAAAAGTATTTTCCAAGATTTTCAGAAAATTTAAAATGAGTTCAATACAGGTAATCAATAGATCTATAAGTCTTGAAAAAGGCTGAAATTGTGGCCCAAACGTCGACTAATGTAAAAAGAACTCAATAAATAAGAAATTACATCTCGTCTATAATTTTGTTTGGCTGCAATTTCCCTGACAACACCAAATTTTGAAACCAGTTAAAAAAATTTCAAATCAAAAAATTGTCGTGTTCTTTTGGTAACGTCTCCATTACTTCCTCTTCTTTTGTTCTAGCTCTGCGTTTTCTGTGGGTGTACATATGTGAAAGTGATATCTTGAAGCCACTTTTTCATTTATTGGTCTAAATTCTAATACTTTGTGACTCAGTTTTGCACGCATTCTGAGTAGTGTTGTGTAAATTAATCTTTTTCCTGTATTACAACCACACCTAAACTTGTACCTTTTCAACTCTATCGCTTTAATCTCAAACTTTCCCACGTCTAGTATCGTCCTTCCATTCCATATTCTCAGTTCAATTTGCTCTCTTTTCTTTTTTTCGTCACCTTTTCTGCCTCGTTTCTCCACCATCACACCCTTCTTTATACTAAATAAAGTAAATTTAAAAAAATTACGAAGGCATATAAGCGACAGAGCATACGTAGATATGTATAAAGAGACTTGCTTTTGCCAAGCGAAGCAGAGATCAATAAATTGCCTTATGAGGGCTTGTTAGAGTCGGCGAACAGCAAAGTTTTGTTCTTACACACACAGAGATAAATAAATTTCATTGCGAGGACTTTCTCGAGTCAGTGAGCATTGAAGCAGATATTAATAGGTTGCATTGTAAGAACTTCAAGTTGATGATTTGTATGAAACCAAAGGGATGTTTTCCGTTATCTCTAAAACTTTTTGTAAAAAGTCTTACTGTTAAAGTAAGTTTTAAGCAATAGCTTTGATTTGTTTGAGCAAATTACAATTTAAACATACTTTTTACAAATCTATGATCATACTGATATTTAGCTTCGCATAGTGGCGAGTATTACCAAAAATCAAAAAATCGATACGCTAAGCAACAAACTATGTGTAATGTGCAGAAGAGGAAAAACCTGAGGTATTGATGTGACAGATCAATTATAAGATAATAAAGAAAAATTAATACTGGGGTATAGAACCAGAGTCGTTTTATTGGAGAATTTAATTTAATAATAGATGTTCTTGACATCAATCAAAACACAGCAACTAAGTATATGTAATAAAAAAAGTGTTAATTGATTTTATAAAATTTATTTTACTTAATAAATAAATGCTTTTATAAGTAATAGTTATTTTTATTGCTGACACAAATGCAATTTCTTATATCAAAATCTAGTAAATTGTCATTCATTGACATTAAGTTGGATGCTCACAAAAAATAAACCAAAGAAAAATTTCATAAATACACCCAAGAAGCTAGATTAATTTTTCTTTCGAAATTTGTATTAAATATAAGTTAATTAACAACAAAATAATTTGACTGCTTACATTATCACCAATTACATATTTACTCAGACTTTACGTATAAAACATAATACATTTACATACAACATGATTCTTAATTGCTCTATCACTTAAAAGCTTTAAGCTGTGCATGTATTCAGTTTGCATAAAAATGAATCATTTATTACTTGTCAACGAGAATAATACAGGTGCGTAAAAACGTGACTAAACAATTTCTGAAAATTTTGTTTTACAATAATAAACTAATAAAATCTATCTCAGTGCACGAACACTCGCGCTCGTGCCCAAACCGTAATTCCTGCAATTATGCCTGGCACCTGTAGTATTTCATTCACAGCTATGGAGATAGTCGTTTTCGCGGAATATTAACCCTTCTTTTCACTATTTGACGTCTCTGAAAACCTGTAATGACGCATCGATAGGAAACACTGTTTGCTCAGCATTGAGAGATAAACATAGCGCGCGGTATATAGTAACGAATTGTTAGTTGATGATCAGTTAAAACAAGGTTTTGTTGAGTGCACCGCGGTTAAAGCACGTGTCCTTGTGTTTTTAGCAACGAGGGTTCCTATTTATCAGTATTAACCTACTTTCATTAATTATAAGGTAACGTTTTTTTTTAGTTTAACAAAAATTTTATTTTACTTTCATCACTACTTTGTTTATTTTAGAAAATGTACTTATAAATATTTTAAATTTTATTATCTAACTCTAACGTTACAGAAAATAAATACCATAAATGTGGTAGAAATCCCTAGAATAAAGCCAGGAAATTTTATTTTATTTTAAAAATTTCTGGAATAAAGATATTGGTGTTACGCGTTTATCTCCATGTGAAAAACTTAATTGCTTGTCGCTTCCTAATACGAAACCACTATTGTGGTTTATGAAAAAAAGTACTCACCAACTTTTGATATTTTTCTTTTTTTTGCAATTTGGAAACTCACCTAAAAATAAAAGAGAATATTAGGAATAATATTTTATTAGCGCAAACGCTATAAGGGAAGTTTATTATATTTTTATTAGCGTCAAACGACATTAACTCTATAAAAGCAAGGCAAGGCGCATGTTAATTTTATTATAACTCGTACCTTGTTTATCTGTATATTTGAATACAAAATGACCCCCATGTTGCTGAATTCGTAAATAGGTGTGTTTCCTAACGTAAAATTCTGCGACAACGTGCTGTATCAATGTAAACAACGGCGAAAATTATCATTTAGTAAAAAGCTTTTCCTGTCCGAAGCTCGAAGTTTTCGGTCCAAACATTACCGTTGAGACACGTCCCATCGCAGAACCGTACTTATATTATCGTTGTCCAGCATTTATTGCATTTCTCCTAATCTTGGACCGCACCGGAGTTTTTGTTTGCCCTCGCTCTTGCCTCTGGATGTTTATATCCCAGGGACATATCGATTTAGTTACTGCAATACAATGATAGTCGATGTATTGTATTTTATTTCCTACCACATATCACCAGAGGGGTATTAATCCACAAGGATCTGCAGAATTTATAAAATTTATTGGCGCAGCTTGCTGTCGGTTTATTTTTATCGGATTAAAAATTAAACGCTGAAAGGCAGAAACAAGAACAGTATTTCTTTATTGAAAGCACTCCCTACGGGCATTTCGTTTTTTTTTTGTGCTTTCTGTCCTACATTTCTTACCAAGCGCTTGCACTTATCGCGACGTACAATACTTCTAAACGATGACTTAATTTGAAGGGATTTTCCCAAACAATACCCCCTTGATTGCAAACGATCGGTGAGTTCACCTCGATCGACTCTTTGGCAGTTATTTACGTAGAAGGAACCCACCCTCTGAACTCTATTTGCAGCCGTGAACCTAAGTTAAAAGGTTTCCTATAGCTCTGCCGTTTTATAAACCCTATCAACGGTACAGGCTTGTAACTGGATCGAGGTGGGAATAGTACTGTCTCAAAATTAAATAAATGTCCGGTCACTCTGTGTTCTAAGCGGATCCCGATCCCAAATGTAATGCACCACTGAGCCTCCGGAACACGTTATCTAAATTAGGCCAGACACAGCTGATGTACGTGATCCTTGTAACTTTTTCTTTTAGGGTTAAACTTTTTCCGATTTTGGCTTCGATTATCCTTACAGATTCGATTGCTTACCACAATTACGTTTTTTCTCAACGCAAATGCTTCACTCAGCTTAAAAACCTAATTTAAATACAGATTATTCCATTGAATCATATTAGTTCAAAAAAACTATTCGAAATGAATATTTATTGCATTATTCCTGGAGATTACTTTTAGTTCTACGGCTGAATATTGGCTCTCTAATTTTATTTGAAGTTAAATTGGAATGTCCCATTAACATACAAATTTCGCACCCCAACATTAAATTTGCATATTCTTATGCCTCAGATTTAACCTAAATAAGATTTAAATTTTCCATGTTTACCAGGAGGTTGGCTACTAATGAAGACTCTAAGCGTAGAAGCCTTGTACATCAAGAGATAGTTTCGTTTTTGCTTTGAAACACACAACGGTTATTTTCCTATTTCTCAAGTAGCAGTACATTTTGTAGCGAAATTATTTTTATTTGTAAACACACAAAGCAGCAATGTTATTCTTATGCCGCTTTCAAGTAAGATATTTATTTTATTAGTGAAAGGTAAAGCCATTAATTTAGTTATACCTAACAAAAGAAAATAAACTTTAGCAGAAGCTTACGTAAGCTTTGGAATAATATTTAATATATCCTGTATATTTTCAGTTGTGAAGATTATGTAAACCTTTGAAATATATGCATAGTTGTAAGGCAGGATTTACATCCAGCCATCTACTCTCTGATAACTAACGTAATAATCCACTTTCATGTTAAATACGCCCCGCTATTTAATACGAGATTCGAGCAAAATGAACCCGAGAGGATATTTCTTATTTTTCAATGCTCTCAAAGGGAGAAATTTCCAGATAGCAGGAATGCACATATGAACTATTTTTAAAAAAGCTGGCGTATTCCCTAAAATTTCGTTTAATTTGCAATTTGAGGAAAAGTACATAAATTAGGAGCTTCCTTAGGTTTACTGCTCGTGGAGAACTATGTGAACCTGAATTCGCCTTGTGATTTATGGGGCTGTTTTCACTTAAAGCCGTAAAGTTTGCCAGGAACTATTAACACTGTTTCCTCAGTTGTAATAATTCTCACAGGCTAGATTATTCTTTGTAGTACTTACAACCGCCACACTATCCTGAGGCCTTCGTTTGCCTAGTCAACTGCGGTGTAAATCAACATGGGGTGGCTGCTAAGCAAAGCTTTTCGTTGACTTTTTCGAAAATTTTCACATGTAATTTTATGTATAAATGTAAACACTTAAATATACGTCTGCCGTGAATTTGTGAAAACATTTAAGTAAAGCACATCTTAAATAGAGTTTTGAATGCACCAGCAATCTAACAGCCTAGACATAGAGAACGTCTTAGCAATTTAAACACATAGAGTTTGACAAAACTATTGTAGTTTAGACTTATACATATACATACTCACATTAAATAGTTACGTCAACAGGAAACTCATGCTCCTGGCAAACTCCCAAAAATAAATTAAAAGTAACATCAAAGTTCTGTCGTTTGTTACCTTCAAACGAAATTCCTGAATGAATGTTAAATTATGTTTTAAAAGACAAAAGCAATTTAAAATAAATACACTATAGTGATGAAAACGTATCGATTTCAATTAAATCCTCGTTATTATCATCTCTTTGCCAAAGCGCAATATTCCTTTGAGCGGTTTATCTCTTTGCGGACATAAATGACTGGTATATCTCAATATAATCTGGTTCAACTTTTTAATCGCTTACATTTAATTGCAATACTTTTACTGTCTCGACATTTTCCTCCTCTATTAATAACATCAAGCACAATTTCTCGAATTTAACAGAGAATTATGGCGCAACAGCGGCGAATAAACGTCAAGGAAAATATATTGCTTTATTCTCAACTAAACGCAGTAAAAACAGATGATAAAGAACTATATTTTACAGCCAAATTTTTTTATTCTTTTTCCAGGATGGCTATAATAAAAGAAATTACACTTCTAGTGTTGATACTAGGAGCTACGCTTGGCAAGTCAATATTAGAAAATTCAGATTTGGATCAATACGAAGAGGGGACAATAAAACACGAAGGATATCAACCGTTACAGCCACTGAATGAAGCAACAGATACCCTCGCGCTGTCGCACCGTTTTTTCAAGAAACCGTATCTAGATACAAAGAAACACGAGTTGTTCCAACGAAAAAAGGAACTGCAAGCTGGCCACGGCAATAGTGATTTAAAAACTGAGAATGCGGATGAAACGTATGGTAAAGGAAAAGAGCTCAAGTACAGACGCAAAAGATCGGCGGATGCCAGGACGAAGAGAGGATTTTATTCTTATCCGGGACAAGTAATTCAGGCGCCTCCTATACAAAGTTACACTTATTTCGACGCTGCTGCATATCAAATTCAAAGGCCCTACGTCATACCAGTGTGGGGAGCGCCGAATAGAATTCCAATTTATTTTCCGCCACAACCAGTTTACACGAACCCTGGGTTTCCACCACATAATCCTCCTATGCCAAACAGGGGATACCTTCCTGTTCCTCCGCCATCCGAAACGCCTGATTTATCAAACAGGTAAATTTGTTTAGGATTATTTATTTCATATAGATCAAAAGTATACAGATATTCATAATTAAAAACTTTTTCTATATTGCTTAAATTATTCGCAAACCCAAATAAAATTTTTTAATTAACCTTTTTTTTCCTAAAGAATACCGGAAACCTTTGAAGACCTTCCAGTGTGGGGAGGCGTAGAAAATGAAGTATCCGTGCAAACGTCTACATCCGCCCCTGGTGTGCCAACAAGAAGACCTAGGCCGGGGAGACCCAACACGCCACCTCCGCTGCTCCACAACCCACTTGGAGCAGAAGACAATAAGACAACTCCTCGTCCCACAACGAGACCTCCTGCACGACCCACTGAACAACCAGCGCGGCCTACTAGGCCTCCTCAGCAAACCAGGCCTCCTCCTCAAACTAGGCCTCCTCCACCAACACCTTCGCCAACTCAAGCTCAAAGCCTAGATGGATTGAGCCAATGCATTTGGGCTACTGTGTCATGTTGTTCCGGGGTCAACGCTGATATTTCTTACAGTTGTTTCGAGCAGTTGGGTTGTACCGGAGCTTTTTGGGACAGGAGTCCTTGCGATAGCGCTTTTGCAAAAGCAGCCATAGAAGCTGCTTTGAATTATTACCAAAATTAAATTATCACTGCTGGTCTTTGTGATAATGCAAATTCGAGAAAATGAAAAAGACTTTTGTTGAATGTTAACCTATTTATTTAAGTTTAGATTTAGTCTTATTTATGTATTTAGTTTAAGTTTAGAACTTAAGTTATGTGTTTTTATTTATGTACTTTTTAGTGTTAAGTTTTATCCCGGTGATATAGTGATATAATTTTTGTATGATTGTAAGAATTCAAATGTTAAAGACGTTTGTGATTCTTTTTAAATTTGTGCATTTTTTTTTGTTAGGTTAACAATGTACTTACAGTTTTAAGTTGAAACTGTATTTTTGAATTTGTAAATTTGCGTAGCTATGTTTGGCTTTAATAAAGCTAAAAGAAGTATTCCTAAATTTGCTGTTTTGTTTGGTAATTTCACACACATGGCGAACTTATTTAGCTTTTTTTAAAGAGAGATTTTATCTAAAACTATTGTGTACAATCTGTTGTGTATCATGTTTTAATGATTAGCATGCTTAATTTAAAATGCAAATGGTCATTCACTTCAAGGCGTAATCCATAAATAAATTCTGGTATTTCCACAAAAAATGCGATACGGAATAATATGTGACTCGACAATTAATTTTAATTGTTTATGTAGCTCGCAGTGATTTTTAAATGTTTTAGTTTGATAACTATCTTTAAAAAATAAATAATTTATTAACAGAATTCAAATTTTTAATGAAAAAATTGTATTTCCGGATATCCATTTGCAGAGATGATATTTTCGAAATGAAGGATTCTTTAATGGCTATAATAAGAGAGTATTTGTAAGTTCGAGTTCTCAATTTGCCACACATGCTAGCCACATGAACATTACATTTTAAATTAACATCTGTCTGTATGTCCAAGTATCTGATTGCCTCAACAGATGGTATTTACGCAACCTCACCTTCAATATTCATCTGCAAGTGCGACACTATTAAGAAACGTACATTATATACAGAGAAACAAACATATTGAGTTTTATCATAATTTACTGTTAATTTCTCAACGCTCTTCATATAATCCGCACGAGATCACTATCAATATCCAATCCAAGAAGATCACTCAAATAGCAAAGTTTAGGGTCCATAACAGTACTCCATGGAACATGAAAGTCAAGGTAAAGTCCGTCACTCAATTTACTTTCCACTGCTGCCACCATCCAAGGTATTGTAAACTTCTAAAATTGCATATTTAATGAATTTCTCTAGAAACCACATCGCTTTTCAGAAATTACGTTGTATTATGTCAAATGCTTTGGATAAGTCAAAAAACACTGCCAAAGTAGACCTGAACTCATCTAATCACCTTATTATTTTTCGACACAGGTGAGACAATGCATCCCCACCGAAATCCATACTGAAAATCAGATATAATCTCATATTTATCGAAAAACGTAACGACTCTCGAATAAATAGTTCTTTCGAAAATCTTTGCCAAACATGAAGTCAGTGAAATCGATCTACAATTCCCCAAATCTGATCTGATCTCCAGATTTATAAACAGGCACAATAATTGGTGATTTTAA
>JAUIMW010000672.1:0-15654 GCA_033557785.1 Enochrus cinctus
TATGAGCCTATCTCCGTTTCTGTTCCTGATTGTTTCTCCATATTTACCCATCACTCGCTCCAGACCTCTGTTCATATACTACCAAATTTATAAAGGCTTATAATTTATGTATCATTTCGAAACTCTATGGAGTGATTGATAATGTACAATCATTTTATGTAAATATTAAAAAAATTATATTTTTAGTACTTTGACTATTCAATTGCTCCTTGAATAGAGATTTTAGACAGACTCTGTTTTGGCTTGATGCTGCTTATTTTTCTTTTCTTTATATTTTAATGGAAAAGGTAGGCTGGTGAGTAGCAGATTTGACATTTTCTCTGATAAAGTGTATCATTCGATCTTTTATATTTGATTGATTGGTCTTGATTGGAAGTCTTCATCACAATAGCACTTAAATTGTCTGCAAAAGTCCTTTTGACGTGGTTGCTACTAAAATATTCAACAATAATGTTCGTCTCCATAACTCCGAAAGATTTCTTCCAATTTTTGTATACGATATAGTTTTTTTCTCCAAATACTAAAAGGTCATCTACATACAATATTATATGTTTTATCTCGTCATTTGATCTTTTGAATGATATTGTTGCTATAAACTCATGAAACTCAAGTAAATATTTTTTAAATAAGCATACTTTGTTGAGTTCCAAATTTAAGCCTTCTTGTTGATATACAAATACTTGTACTTTAATTTGGCCATTGACATCCATTTGTTCAATTTCGTAGCCTTTGATGCATGCAGTAAGAAAGAAGGCCTTCAAAGTAGCTCATTTTCATCGTATAACTGTTGAAAACCTTTTCTAAACTTCATTATTCATTGTTTTCTTCCACTTTTCTGTTTCTAATTCATTCATATGATCATCATATTTTGTGGTAATTATTCTTTCTCTTTGTAAACGAATTTTTTCCTCGAGACTTATCATTCTTTTCTTTTGATTCTTCTCATATTCATCTTCATAGTCTATAAATGATACATGTCGACTAGTTTTAATAACTTCATTGATTTTTTAAATTTTGTATTTATTTTTTTAAATTTATTGTGCTGTACTGTACTGTACTTTTTCCTATCTAGACAAAAGATCATACATCCCGTTTTTGTACAAATCTTGCTTTTGAGAAAAAGTGTATCAACTCGTTTTCCAAAACCTCTCTATTTTCAAATCGCCAATTCCGCATATGGTTATTCAAGGCCAAAAACAGGTGGTAGTAACTCGGGGCAAGGTCTGGTGAGTACGGAGGGTGAGGTAGAACTTCTCACTGTAGTCGCACCAGATTTTCCCGCGTGACTCTATTCGCCAAAGCAGGCTGTTTTTGACTTAGAGCGATCGAAACTCTGTTCAACTGTGCTGAGTAGATTTCAGCAGTAATCGTTTGTCCACTTGGCAGAAGCTCAAAGTGAATGATACTAGCTGTAGTCAGTTAGCAGTCAACGGCAACATCATTACTGGATAATCAATGATATGAGCGTTTAGTGTTACAGTACATAATCCATTTTTCACCGTATAAATCAACTTGTTCTCTTCACTCAATTCAAGTGGTAGTCATTTGCTTCCATCGTTTTCCAAGTATGATGGTTTCATCACTCACATTGAATCTTAGAGCAAGAGTTTGGCATGTCTAACTTGAATCCTGCTCGATTGTTAGCTTGAGATCATTGTTGTTGATCGATTCCAGATTTTCATCTCCAGGGGAAATTTTCCAAATCACTTCAGCTTTGCAACCAAAATTGAACTTTTAAAGTAAACAATCACGCATTTAACACGTCCATAATCCACTAAAGATTTTACACTTCAATTCAAAGTAATAAAACTTATCAAATACACTGAATGATACTCCTTGAAATAGGCTTTAACTTATATACAAAATTATCCCAACATTTCAAAGAAGTAGACAATAAATCCGCACGAATTTTTTGGTTGCCTGGTATTTTTTAATACAGTGATTCATATAAAGCGAATCAAAATTAGTTAATTCATTTGCGAGGGCTTGTCCAAATCAGCGAGCTTTGCTTCGAGCATATGGTAGCTATTTTTTTTAGGATACTGATTTATACTAAACGAAGCAAAATTAATAAATTGAATTGTGATAAAGCAAAGCAGAATTAATAAATCGACCTGCGAGAGCTTTCCCGAGTCAGGGAGCAGCGAAACTGCGAGCATACGCAGTTATATTTCATTACTTTAATTCATACGAAGCGAAGCAGAATTAATAAATCCACCTGTGAGAGCTTGTCCGAGTCAACGAGCAGCAAAGCTGCGAGCATATGCAATATGAATATGCTATATGAAGCGAAACAAAATTAATTTTGCTTCGTTTCATATAAATCAGTGTCTTAAGACATAGCTGCGTATACCTGCAACTCTGCTGCAAGCTGCGAGTATTCATAGCTATTTTTTAAAACATTGATTCATATGAAGCGAAGCAAAATTAATATATAAATTTGTGAGAGCTTGCCCGAGTCAGCAAGCAGCGAAGCTGCGAGTATATGCAGCTATATTTGAGGACATTGATTCATACGAAGCGAAGCAGAATTAGTAAACAACCTGCGAGGGTTTGCCCGAATCAGCGAGCAGCGAAGCTGCGAGCATACGCAGCATATTTTAGAACGTTGATTCATACGAAGCGAAGCAGAATTAGTAAATAACTTGCGAGGGCCTGTCCGAGTCAGCGAACAGCGAAACTGCGAGCATACGCAGCTATATTTTAGGACGTTGATTCATACAAAGCGAAGCAGAATTAGTAAATAACTTGCGAGGGCTTGCTCGAGTCAGCGAGCTGCGAAGCTGCGAGCTTATGCAACTATTTTTTTGGAAAACTGATTTATAAGAAACGAAACGAAATTAATTTTTTTTTGCTTCGTTTGAATCAATGTTTCTAAAAATGGTTGCATAAGCTCGCAGCTTCGCTGCTAGCTGAATTAATGTCCTTAAATATAGCTGCATATGTTCGCAGCTTCGCTGCTCGCTGACTCGAGCGAGTCCTCTCAGGTCAATTTATTAATTCTGCTTAGCTTCATATTAACCAATGTCTTAAAAATAAATCCTCGCACTTTTTATTAATTCTGCTTCGTTTTGTATAAATAAGTGTCCTAAAATATAGCAGCGTACGCTCACAGCTTCGCTGCTCCCTACTAAGATCATTATAAACATTGCAAAAGCTGTATGAAAAAGATCTACGAAAGAGAGAATCACGGTGACGTAAGTTCAGGTCATGCACATCTGTCCTCCCTACAAAGACCTTATGAAAAAAAAAACAAGTCTCATGCAATATCGTCTATTGATCATTGACAAGATCTCAAATAAATAAATGGAAAACAAGAGTTTTGGACCTATTGAATTCAAAGTAACAGTAGTAAGTAAGACACGACCCATAGTGATTTTTGGCTAACTATTTGTCTAATCTGCAGCAGAGAATTCGAATATGCAGTGTTAAATATAAATCAACGATAACCGTTGTTGGAAATGGTCAAATTTGTGACAGAGATTTTCGATGCTAGGGAGGTTATGGTGTAAGAGAAGTGACCAAAAAAATATTAACAATTTTACATAGAAGGCAGGCTACAGGAAATGAGTTGGTTAAGATTTTCGTGTGGAGTGCCCCAAGGCTCCATGCTTAGACCATTTCTGTTCGTAATTTTTGTTAACGATTTGTTAGAGATTGAGTATGACCTCTGTGTTTACTGTAATCGGTCCTCAGCATCTCCGCTATTTCTTTTATCCCCTCTCCATCATTAACTTCACCTAATTGATTTATATCAAACAGCAAACGTAATGATGTGGGTTTTGACGCTTGTTATAAGTATTGTTTAGAAGAAACTCTATTTTATCAAGTTCGCGTTCCGATATGTCTATCGAATTGTTTAATTTTGTTAGCATAGGGATAATTATTCTATTTATTCGTTCGGAACATGTTGTGCAAAATGTGTCTTACGTTACTGTTACTCAAAAAATCTTTAAACTTTTTTAGATCATCTAAATTTGTGATATGGCAGAAAAAATACAGAATACAAAAATTATCTGTAAATATTCAAATTGACCTTTAGGAATAACAAATGAAATGTGATGGAAAGCACTCTTGAGATCTAGCTTTGTGAATAAGTGTTTATCTCATAAACTATCTAAACATATAAGATAAAATTTTAGATGTTTCTTTTGTTCTATTCTTTAAAATAACGTAATAGTTTACTAAAGTTCTATTTAGAAAATACCATAATATTCTATTCCATCATTTTTTGGATTTATGACCTACTTCATAAAATGATTTGATTATGTCCATATTATCTACATGGCCCATATGTCTATTATAATCTTGAACTAGCATAGGACAATCTATTTCCTCAAGGGTGCCATCTTTCCTCTTCCTTTTAATTGTTGTTATTTTTGATGGGTCATGGTGGTTATCTAAAAATATAATTCATTTTTTTCCCCTCCATTTTAATTATATACCGTCTGTCCATTTTTAAAGAACTCAAATAAAGATAGAAAATTAAATAAAGGTGCTGTGTAAGAAGCAAAGAAGGCCAAGTACTTATTCAAAATTGTAAAAAATATATAAACAACACAGGATACTTCTCATATAAAACGTACATTTTTATTTTTCTGCATCTAATTATTCCATATTTGGAAGAGTAATTGCGATATTTTTAATGAAAATTAGCAAGATTCAATTGTAATTAAGAAAAACATTATTTTAATTAAGAATAGCAAATTGTAATTCATAAAATGTCAAATATAATTCCGATTTTTATAGGAAAATGAATCCTGAATTACAACTGAAACTTGCTGAATCAGAATTGATGTCTTCTGAATTACAATTTTCTCATATTAATTACATGATTTGATCTTCGATGTGGATTACAGTTGAATAAAATGTAGACAAATTAAAAAAATATATATAAATAATATAAATTGGTAGGAAACCATAAAGGGCTTAGCGATTAGTTACAACAATTGTCGGTTCTCTCAATGGCAAACAGTGAGACTGATTTATATGAATGATGTTCTCCAGTATAGCCATCCCTTTTGGCTTGATGCTCCTTTCTTTTCTTTCTATATATTTTAATGTAAAAGGTAAGCTGGTGAGAGTAAGAGACTGCTCTTCATTTTTTAATAAACTCAGATTTGATATTTTCTCTGATAAAGTGTCTATATTTGATTGATTGGTCTTGATTGGAAGTCTTCATCACAATAGCCCTTAAATTGTCTGCAAAAGTAAAATATTATATGTCTTATGTCGTCATTAATATTACCATTATAATTTCAGTAATCATCATTTGATCTTTTGAATGATATTATTGCTATAAACTTATGAAAACCTTCATACCAATCTTGAGAAAGCTCTCTCTTAATGCAAGTAATGATTTTTTAAATAAGCATACTTTTTTCCAAAGTTAAGCTTCTTGGTGGATAAACAAATACTTCTGCTTTAATTTGACATCCATTTGTCCAATTTCGCAGCCTTTTATGAATGCAGATCTTCAAAGTAGCTATCTGAGCTACAGGCCAATTCCACATATTGGTGTCCAAGGTCAAAAACAGGTGGTAATAACTCGGGGCAAGGTCGGAGGGTGAGGTAGAACTTCTCACTGTAGTCGCACCAGATTTTCCCGCGTGGTTCTTGATGGAAGACAACACCTTTTCTGGTCGCCAAAGCAGGCTGTTTTTGACTTAGAGCGATCGAAACTCTGTTCAACTGTGCTGAGTAGATTTCAGCAGTAATCGTTTGTCCACTTGGGAGAAGCTCAAAGTGAATGATACTAGCTGTAGTCAGCTAGCAGTCAACGACAACGGATCGTTACTGGATAATCAATGATATGAGCGCTTAGTGATACAGTACATAATCCATTTTTCGTATTTAGCCTCATATAAATCAACTTGTTTTCTTCACTCAATTCATGTGGTACTTATTTGCAACTTCCATCGTTTCCCAAGCATGATGGTTTCATCACTCACATTGAATCTTAGGGCAAGAGTTTAGCATGTCTAACTTGAATACTTCTCGATTGTCAGCTTGAAATCGTCGTTGTTGATCGTTAATGGTCTTCCGGAGCGAGGTTTACCTTCCAGATTTTCATCTCCAGAGGCAATTTTTTAAATCACTTTGGAACCAAGTTTGAATTCTTAAAGTAAACAATCACACATTTGGCGCGTCCATACACTACTAAAGATTTTACACTTTAATTCAAAGTAATCAAACTTATCAAATACACTGAATGATACTCCTTGAAATAAGCTGTTTACTGAATATAATTCATAAAAGCAGACAATAAATAAAAACCGCATGAACTTTTTAGGTTGCCTGGTATTTTTTAATACAGTGATTCATATGAAGCGAATTAACAAATTGATTTGCGAGAGCTTACTCGAGTCAGCGAGCAGCGAAGCTTCGAGCTTACGCAGTTATATTTTAGGACATTGATTCATACGAAGCGAAGCAGAATTAATAAATTAACCTGCATATGTTCGCAGCTCGCTGGCTCGGGCAAGCCCTCGCAGGTTAATTTATTAATTCTGCTTAGCTTCATATTAATCAATGTCTTAAAAAATAACCCTCGCACTTTTTATTAATTCTGCTTCGCTTTGTATAAATCAGTGTCTTAAAATGTAGCAGCGTATGCTCATAGCTTCGCTGCTCGCTACCGAGACCTATATAAACATTGCAAAAGTTGTTTGAAAAAGATCTACGAAAGAGAGACTTTCCATGTAAAGAAATAGTGAGAGAACCACGGTGACGAAAGTTCAGATCATGTACATCTGTCCTCTCTACAAAGACCTTATGAAAAAAACAAGCTT
Source organism: Enochrus cinctus (assembly GCA_033557785.1). NCBI lineage: Eukaryota > Metazoa > Arthropoda > Insecta > Coleoptera > Hydrophilidae > Enochrus > Enochrus cinctus. The sequence goes on from JAUIMW010000672.1 coordinate 6,792, forward strand.
CATGCAAATATCGTCTATTGATCATTGACAAGATCTCAAATAAATAAATCGAAAGTAAGAGTTTGGGACTTCTAAAAGTATCAGTATAAGTATAAAACTATCATACGACCTATAGTGATTTTTTGGCTAGCTATTTGTCTAATCGGTAGCAAAGAGTTCGCACACCCATTCAATCTTATTCCACCTAATATCATCTAACGCTGGACAATGTGTCTAGTTCGTTTAATTCCTCAGACATTTACATCGCTGGAAATTATAATATAGACCTGGCTAAGTGTTCAAGATAGAAATTTACTTTTGGAAATAATGAACGTGCATGATTTCTCACCTTTAATAAAGTATTTTTTAAGAATAACAGGTAATACCTCAACATGTATTGTACAATGTAATTAAAATGGAAGTACATAATATTACTACTACTAAAGATATATCAGACCATTTAGAGCTAATGGAGAAGTTCAACTTTCAAACTTTACATCGAGAGAAATCAACGATAACCGTGTTGTTGGAAACGGTCAAATTTGTGACAGAGGTTTTTGATGCTACGGAAGCTATGAAGTAGGAGTAGTGACCAAAAAAATACTTAAATCTTACCTATAATACAGGTCACAGGAAGTGAGTTGGCAGGATGTTCATTTTAGTCAGCTAAAACTTTCGTGTGGAGTGCCCCAAGGTTCCATACTTGGACCAATTCTGTTTGTAATGTTTACTAACGATTTGTTAGAGATTGAGTGTGACTCTTCAACACTTCTGTACGCAGACGACACACTTGTCCATGTACCATGTACCTCTTACTAGCTGATTACTACCTCGAGTTTGCTGCAATCGATCATCAGCATCTCCGCTGTTACTTTTATCTCTTCTCTGTTCTTAACTTCACCTAATTGATTTATATTAAACAACAAACGTGATGGTGTGGTCTTTGATGCTCGTTATAAGTGTTGTTTAGAAAAAAATCTATTTCATATATATGGTTCGCGATCCCATTTGTCTATCAAATTATTTTTCTAGCATAGAGATGGTATTCTATTTATTCGTTCAACTTGATTATTAATCAGGGATAAGCTGCTGCTATGAAAATGTGTCCTACGTTACTGTTACTCAAAAAATCTTGGAAATTTTTGCTGGTGAATGAAATTTTTAGGTAAGGTAGTTAGGGCTAGCCTTTTTTTTACTAGAACCTTAAATAATTCCTTAAAAATTTGTTTTTCCACACTACAAGTTGCAATTAATTGATCATCCAAATATAGTAGATTTTTTTTTATTTCGTGTTCACGTCATTAAAAAAACTAATTTTAACGTTAAATTTTATGACTTTTGACATATGTTTTCGATAAAGTCATTGATATGTCAGATCTTCGTTTCATGATTTATTATTTGGCATTAATAAAACTGTTTTATTTCAAATAAATGTATTTTATAAAAATATGTATAAGTTTTCTTTAGCAAATCTTTAAACGTTAGATCAATATATCGAGTAAAAATAGCAGAAAAATTAGAGAATCCAAAAAACATATTCAAATTGACCTTGAGGAATAAGAAATGAAATGTAAGAAATGGATTTTTTACCAAATAAAATATGTTGGAAAGAACTCTTGAGATCCAGCTTTGAAGAATTATCTAAACAGTTCTCTGTTAATGGCAAATTATCTTTCATAGTAATTCAATTCTATGCACATTCTTAATTAACCTGTATTTTTCTCAATCCTTTGTTGCCTTAGTCTTCTGCATTTTTCTATGTTTTGTTTAACCCCAGTAATCACTTTTTGGATATCCATGATATCTTCATGGCCCATATGTCTATTATAATCTTGAATTAGCATTATTTCCTCAAGAGTGCCATCTTTCCTCTTCCTTTTAATTGTTGTTATTTTTGATGGGTCATGGTGGTTAACCAAAAATATAATTCATTTTTCATCCGTCCATTTTAAACATGAACACCTTCATACCAATCTTGTGAGCTCTCTTTTAATACAAGATTTTTTAAATAAGCATACTTTGTTGAGTTCCAAATTTAAGCCTTCTGGTGGATAAACAAATATTTCTGCTTTAATTAGGCCATTGACATCCATTTGTCCAATTTCGTAGCTTTTGATGAATGCAGTAAGGAACAAGATCTTTAAAGTAGCTATCTGAGCTAAAGGAGAGTAAATCTGCTCATTTTCATTGTATACCTGTTAAAAACTTCATTATTCATTGTTTTCTTCCACTTTTCTGTTCCTAATTCATTCATATGATCATCATATTTTGTTGGTATTCTTCTTTCTCTTCGTAGACGAGTTTTTTGGACTACCTCCTCAGTTTCTTCCGTTTTTTCCTCGAGACATCATTCTCTTCTTTTGATTCTTCTCATATTCTTTTTCATAGTTTCTTATGATCTGTTTTATTGAGTCTATAAATGATACATGTCGACTAGTTTTAATAACTTTTTTTAATTTTTTATTTATTTTCACAAATTTATTTATTAGACTATGCTGTGTCAAAGAAGTATTTATTCAAGGTTATATGAGGCAATCGCGAGCATAATTTTTACACTTTTTCCTATCTAGACAAAAGATCATATATCCTGTTTTTGTACAAATCTTGCTTTTGAGAATTGAAAAAGTCTATCAACTCGTTTTCCAAAACCTCTCTATTTTCAAATCCCAACTCGGGGCAAGGTCTGGTGAGTAAGGAGGGTGAGGTAGAACTTCTCATTGTAGTCGCGCTAGATTTTCCCGCGAGGTTCTTGCTGTGTGTGGTTTTGCGTTACCTTGATAGAAAACAATAATAAATTTTTCATAGTATTTAGCCTCGTATAAGTCAACTTGTTCTCTTCACTCAATTCATGTGGTACTCATTTGCAGCTTCCATCGTTTCCCAAGCATGATGGTTTCATCACTCACATTGAATCTTAGGGTAAAAGTTTGGCATGTCTAACTTGAATCCTGCTCGATTGTCAGCTTGAGATCGTCGTTGTTAATCGTTATCTTCCAGATTTTCATCTCCAGAAGCAATTTTTCAAATCATTTCAACTTTGGAACCAAGTTTGAATTCTTAAAGTAAACAATCACGTATTTAACACGTCCATACTCTACTAAAGATTTTATACTTTAATTCAAAGTAATCAAACTTATCAAATTCACTGAATGATACTCCTTGAAATAAGCTTTAACTTATATACAAAATTACCCTAATATTTCAAATAAGTAGACAATACATAAAAACCGCATGAATTTTTTGGTAACCTGGTATTTTTTAATACAGTGATTCATATGAAGCGAAGCAAAATTAGTAAATTGATTTGCGAGGGCTTGTCCGAATCAGCGAGCAGCGAAGCTGCGAACACATGTAGCTATTTTTTTAGGATCCTAATTTATACTAAACGAAGCAGAAATAATAATTCTACCTGCGAGGGTTTGCCCGAGTCAGCGAGTAGCGAAGCAGAATTAATTTCGTTTCGCTTCGTATAGATTAGAGTCCTTGAAAATAGTTGCATATGCTCGCAGCTTCACTGCTCGTTGACTCGAGATTGCGCTCGCAAATCAATTTATTAATTTTCCTTCGCTTCACATGAACCAGTGCCTTAAAAAAATAACTCGCAGCGAACGGTAAGATGTAAGAATACAGATGACTAGTGTAAATTATATATAAAAGAGGTTCCAGAGGCTGAGCTGATTAATGGTATCAAATGGTTCAAGGTTACATCGGAAAATGCCAAGATGAAGATTATGAAAACTGGCGGATGACTGGTTCTTCGCAATGAGGAGTAACATTTATAACAGTATAAACCAAGCAATGGTCAGAAATATTATGAAGATCGACAACCCCGGACTCAACAGCTAGGTCCTCATTAGAGAAAATAATATGATCAATTAATGTAGACGAAGGATCAGTTATACGGATTAGATGTTGAATTAATTGCTTCAAACCAACGCTACCAAGAAAGGAACAGTATAAATCAACAGAAGGAAAAGTGCGAACAAGATTCAAATTGATATCGCCAAGAACAGCAAGGTAATGTGTCTTCTAGATTAACTAAAAATGAATGAAAATCCGACTTAGGCGGGTGATATAAGATACCGAAGGCATTATTTTTATTAGAAGCTTCCAAAGAAATCCACAACTGCTCTAAAAACAGGAACTCGCATTAGATCATCAGACAAATCCGGAGACAACCATGTCTCACTCACATCAATCACGTCATGAGTCGAAATCCAGAAACAGTCTAAAAGTTCATCAAATTGAGTCCTCAAAGTTCTGACATTCACATGACATATATTCAATCCAACACTGGTTGTTTTCCTGTCTTTCGAGTTTCCCTCTCCTCTTTACCTTCGTCTTTAGCGTTGTCCATTGTTTGAGTGTTGGTATCCCTTCGCTAGGTCCTCTCTGGTCTTCATTATCTGGGTTATATGAATGTTGTTTTGTTCCCAGTTCTCCCTGCTGTGTAACATCACCGTGAAGAGATTCTCCAGTGAGACGTTCACAGCCAAACGTAGTTGTAGTTCTTCCAGCTTTCTTACATGTTTTGTGCATTGAAACATAGCATGTTCAGGAGTGTCTTGTTGGTGGCATTTCTAATGTTTAGAGTGACCATTAGTACGTATCTTTTAATCTTTGTGGTGGCTGCATTTCTTTTATAGCCAGTGTTATCTCTTCTTCAGCTGCTGTCACCGTTGATTTTCCTTTAGTAAAACCATGCTGCTTCTTAGAGAGTCATCCTTTCATCATTTCTTCTAGAAGTCTTTCAGTTACCAGTGCTTCGGATATCGCATTATCATCTCTGATTTTTTTTTGCGATATCATCTTAGTTATCTTCTCACCGGAGTTGGTACCCAGGTTTTGCCTGACAATATTTATTTTGGCATTTAATCAACTTTTTGCTCCCTGATGTCGTCGCTCCACCAGTACGTTGAAGATCTTTGAAGATTAGGTCAATACACCGAATAAGAATGGCAGGAAAATTACAGAATCCAAAAATCTTCATGGCCTATTTGTCTATCATAATCTTGGACTAGCATCTTCGTTCTGTCGTATTTTAAATAAAACATTTTCATCAGTTTTAATAACGTTTATTTTAATTTTAATCAACAATGTAATGCCCATTTTTTTAGCACTTGTTGTCATTTTTCAGGCAGCATGTCGATTCTTCTAGCATAGAAGTTCGTATCCTTGGTCCTTAAATATTCAGCAACTGACATGGATACAGCTTCAAAAGAAAGACATTTTTTCTTCCGGATAATTTTGAAGGGATCTAAATAAATAGTAATCTGATGGAGCTATGTCAGGTGAATATGGTGGTTGACTAAAAACTTCTCATTCAAGCTCATTCAACTTTTCTTGCGTCACCATTGCAGTATGTGGTTTTGCATTACCGTTTTTCCTGGAGAGCTGCATTTAATTTATCAAGTTCATTGCAATAAGTGTTTGCATTGATAGTTTGACTCTGTTTAAGTAGCTCGTAATACACAGGACCTTTTCTATCCCACCACAAAGCATAACCTTCTGTTGATGAAGATTTGGTTTTGCTATAGTTCCACGTTTGCACTAAACTCTTTTGCTCTCTATATTTTCATAAAGGATTCACTTTTCATCTCCCGTAATGATCTTGTGTAAAAAAGGTTTAACATTGTTTCTTATAAGAAGAGATGAACAGCAACTGATGCGTTGCTTCCTTTCTGGAACTCGTATAAAATGCAATCCACTGCCATCTTATTCATCTTGCACTACGAAACTAATTGATGAATTTTTTCAATAAACTCAGATTTCACATTTTCTCTTATAAAGTATATCCTTCGATCTTCTATATTTGATTGATTGGCGCCGACTTCAATCTTGGAATATTATTTTCCAAACATTTCCTTAACTGAATCGATACTGGTCCAATCATTCGAAGTCTTCATCACAATAGTCCTTAAATTGTCTGCAAAATTTCTTTTGACGTGGCGGCTACTAAAACCTTCAACAATAATGTCTGTCTCCATAATCCCAAAAGATTTTTCCCAATTCTTGTATATGATACAGTTTTTTCTCCAAATATTAAAAGGTCATCTACATAGAATATTATACGTTTTATCTCGTCATTAATATCATCATTATACATTCAGTAATCATCATTTGATCTTTTGAATGATATTGTTCCTATAAACTTAAGAAAACCTTTATACCAATCTTGTGAGCTCTCTCTTAATGCAAGTAAAGATTTTTTAAACAGGCATACTTTGTTGAGATCCAAATTTAAGCCTTCTGGTGGATAAACAAATACTTCTGCTTTAATTTGACCATGGACATCCATTTGTTCAATTTCGCAGCCTTTGATCCATGCAGTAGGAAAGAAGGTGTTCAAAGTAGCTCATTTTCATTGTATACCTGTTGAAAACCATTTATAAACTTCATTGTTCATTGTTTTCTTCCACTTTTCTGCTTCTAATTCATTCATATGATCATCATATTTTGTTGTTATTCTCCTTTCTCTTTGTAGACGAGTTTTTTCTTTTGATTCTTCTCATATTCATCTTCGTAGTCTATAAATGATACATGTCGACTAGTTTTAATAACTTCGTTAATTTTTTTAATTTTCAATTTATTTTTTTTTAAATTTATTTATTAGACTGCGCTGTGCCAGAGAAGTATTTATTCAAGGTTATATGATACAATTGCGAGCATAATTATTGTACTTTTTCCTATCTAGACAAAAGATCATATATCCCGGTTTTTACAAATCTTGCTTTTGAGAATTGAAAAAGTGTATCAACTCGTTTTCCAAAACCTCTCTATTTTCAAATCCCAACTCGGGGCAAGGTTTGGTGAGTAAGGAGGGTGAGGTAGAACTTCCCATTTTAGTCGCGCTAGATTTTCCTGCGTGGTTCTTGCTGTGTGTGGTTTTGCGTTACCTTGATAGAAGACAATAATAAAGCATAGAGCATAACTGCTCTAAAAACGGGAACTCGCATCAGATCATCAGACAAATCCGCAGACAACCATGTCTCACTCACATCAATCACGTCATGAGTCGAAATCCAGAAATAGTCTAAAAGTTCATCAAATTGAGTCCTCAGAGTTCTGACATTCACATGTCCATTATTTTCTGTGGTCTTCATTATCTGGGTTATATGAATTGTTCTCCCTGCTGTGTAATATCACCGTTATGAAATTCTCCAGTGAGACGTTCACAGCCAGTCGTAGTTGTAGTTCTTCCAGCTTTCTTGCATGTTTTATGCATTGAAACCAGTGTTATCTCTTCTTTAGCTGCTGCCACCGTTGATTTTCCTTTAGTAAAATAATGCTGCTTCTTAGAGAGTCATCCTTTGTTCTCTATTTCTTTTAGAAGCTTTTAGAAGAACAAATTACTGATATCAGAATTTAACATTTTCTTACTCTTGTAAACGTAAACAACCAGGCATTATTCAAAACGTTTGGTAGTAAGATTGTATCTTTGAACAGTCAGAATGTTTATGTAACTAAAAAAGAATCTTACAGTATAACTGAAGGACATCTCATGTCCTCCAGACCTCTTGGTAGCTTTTCTCTCTCCACCAAGGGGTCTTCCTTCATTTATTCTTAAATATCCACAAATATCCCTATAATGAAATGGAATTAATAAAACGTAAATTTAGAAGAAGTTGAAGTTTAATCACAATAACAAGAACGTAGATAGTGGAGCATCTGGAGGACATTCTAGAAACTGAATTTGTTAGATAGTCTGAAATACTTGAAGGACATTCCATGTACCTCCCAGATTCCCTGGTATTCCTTTTTTTATGTTGTTTTGATTCTACTCATATTCTAATATTGATATTTAAGAATAAAAGAAGGGCCACCAGGGGTTCTGGGGGATATGAAATGTTCTCCAGGTATTCCGATAGCTTTTTTTTTTAAAGCCATTTTAGTTTTGATGTTCTCAGATCCATCTCTATCCGTATTTTCTCCATTCATCTTTGTCATGTGTCCTAATCTTTTCAGATTATCTATTCTATAGTTGAACAAGAAGTAGAAAAGCATATATTATTGTATATTTAAATATTATTTTAAAGTTATTATTATAAAAAGAAACATATTTTACTTTAGAGAGAAAGAATTTTTATTTTATTTTCAAGAAGCTATTTTATTTAAAACAAACAGAAGTGTATTTTATTTATCATTTAAAGTGATTATATTAATTATTATTGAAATTAATTAGTTCTTACAAATTATTTAAGCAGAAAAGAATTTATTATTAATTTAAGAAGACTTTATTATTTAATTAATTTAAATTAGTGTCTTAAAAAAATATTGTTATCTATCATCTTTAGATAACTAGCACTTGTTGAATTGATCCAATGAAACATCAGTTGAGTGCATTTCCTCCATGGAATATAGGTTCTGATTTAAAAAGCCATATTGTTCTTTCCGACAATTTTAATTTATTACATACTTGTATCCATCTTTCTATTGTACCATAGAGTACATAGGATGAATGGAGGATGTGACGGATAGAGATGGATCCGAGAAGAACATCAAAACTAACATGGCTTTTCGTAAATAGTGAATTCGATGATGTTCAAGGAAATTGAAATTTAATTTACGATTTTAAAATAATATAATGATAATAAAAATTTAAATTTTCATAAAACCATTTAACCATAAATGTTTCATAAAAATTAATATTATCATCATCATTCATTGCCAAGTAATATAAATACTGCATACACTTAAAATTATTATTATATATATTAAATTTAATAAAATATCAAAACACATTTACCATAAAAAATTAATTAAACATGCAAATTATCCACAATTAAAACAATTAGAATTAAACGTAAACACTAACTTATGCATGCAAATTAACAAAACAACGCCAAGTAAATAATTTAGTTAAGGGGTGAATTCGAAATAAAAC
>JAUIMW010000673.1:0-15638 GCA_033557785.1 Enochrus cinctus
TACTTTTAAATACTAGCTTTCTCGAGAATATTTGATTTAATTTCGAACAACCTCCATTAATAACTAAGATCGCGAAACCGCAAGATACAAATAATTGTTTGTGAAAAAGAGGAGAAAATTGTAGAGAAGCCCTCTCCTGATCTCTCTGTAGTGTGATCAAAAAAATTATTGTAATATAAACCTAATAACAAATTGACGACTTTAATCACTATCCACTGGCGAGAACACTCGCTAACAAAAGTTGTCCGATATTCAACTTTACTCACTGGGCAAAGCGTCAATTGATTTAATGAATTGAGGTTTGCTTTTGACTTTCTAAAAAAATTGTATCAATTCTTATAAGACTAAGATTGTGACATCCTCAATTTTAATTTAACAGAAAGAATAACCGCCCCTATGAAAGGATTCGTAAAAACTGGATTGAATATCACAAAAAAAAACATATGATAACAACTGTCTGAAAATGAATATAAGAATTGACGATGATGATTATCAAACAAACAAAAATATACTGCACAGATAGGGTCCTGCTTATATGGTCAAAATACGGTTATGGCAATCTTAATGTAATTTAATAGTTTCATCTTAAGAGATTTGGTCCATCGTATAGTGAGTTCGTCCCAAAGCAGGGGCCTACTGATTTGCATGGCAAGTGTTCTCTCTATAATTTTTTTTGTCGGATTCTCATTGCCAATAAATCTCGAAAAAATATAAATATATGTTGTTAGCACTCGGCACATTTTTGATATTTATGTCATGAAAAAATTCTGAGGAAAACACTCAAATGGATATAAGTAGTAAAATTATGACAATGACGAATATAATTTTTTTTATCTTTGATTTATTTTTTACAACTAGATTATATATATATATATATATATATATATATATATATATATATGTACTTATCTTATTAACAAGATTTTTTTTCTTAACGTGATTACTTCTCACTACGACACATATACAGGGTAAAAGGGTAAAGAATAAGTAACGCAACAGGGTTGTTTTTCTGTTTATTTTAGAAAAAATGTTTAAGGCAAAAGTTGCACAAAAAAATCTTCTCTATATTGCTGTAACCTTGAAATTATCCTTAGTCCCTCCCAGGAGGGTACAGCTAGGAAATTAGGGTCTCAAGTCATTAATTTCACCGCAGTCGCGCAAGGGTGAATTCGGTATCCAGAATAGGGTGATGTGTTATCCTTAAGCCTACAAATCTCGTTCTTCACCTGCAAAGCCAGGTAGTTGGCCTTTGTGGAAATTCGCACTCTCTCGATTGAAAGTAGGGATTTTGAATCTGAAAAAATGACAGCCCTTTCAATGTAATCTTCCCTTATTTTTCTAAGTGACTGGTCTATAGCTATCAACTCTGCCCACGCTATGCTATGCCAAGTGAACAGAATATCAAAGGATGAGGAGTCTATCAGGGGAGAAGATCCCACTGTCCAGAAGTCCACTGTAAAGAAGCAAGTTTACGACCCTCTTGCGAACTGTCTTATTAAAGGATTGTGCAGTTTTAGCTTCGTTATTTACCTTAACTAGATTACAATTGAAGGTCTTGATCTTCCCAACAACCAGGGGGGGGTCAGTCTACGAGGTAGAAAAAGGGTTTTTGTGATTTGAAGATGTTCGGATCCAATTCTCTAGTAAAACTTCTATTATAGGGGGGAGCAACTTTCTTCCCCAGTAAGGATTTGTTCGCATAGTTTTCATGAATTTCTAGATTTTTCCAGGTTGTTGAGAACAATAACGCCTCTAGAAACCCTACGGATTATACTAGAACTATGGAACTGCCAATTTAGTCTGGAATCGAAAATGACCTCTAGATACTTGTTCTCCTCCTTCCATGGAGTGATTTCCTCTTTTATTCTTAACTGTGGGAGTGGAATCTCTTGTGCTCCTAATCTTGAAAAAATAATACATGAGCTTTTCTGTGTGGATACCTTCAGTAGAAGGAGCCCCAGAATAATAGTGAGATTATTCAGGGCTTGATTTAGTTGCTGGGTCTTGTCGAGAAAAGAGATCTTTTGTGGTAATCTTCGGCAGTAATATTGTCAAAGGAGTGCGTTCTAGAAATTTATCGTTGAAAATTATTTTAATCTCTAAAACTTCTTCTTCTATCTCCCCAGCCCAATATCATTAAAATTTAACCTACTGATTTTAGGTAAGAATTTGTAACATTTTTTTCTAATAATTTTTTTTTCTAAAAAATTTTATTATGTAACCCATCAATTTTTTTTCACTACTTAAAGTAAAAAATTTCTAAAAAAATTAAAAATACAGTACCATAAACTAGCTTATCCTGGAAAAGACTGAGGATAATTTCAAGGTCACAGGAATGCAGACAACATTCTTTTTGTGCAACTTTTGTCTTAAACATTTTTTTCTAGAATCGAATTTTGAAAAGAAAATTTAAACAAAATTAAAAACTGCATTTTTAAGGTAACAATTACCCATGCTATCTTAATGAAAAAAGAAGAGGAAGGAAGTTTCTGGATTTTATGATAAAGAAACAAAGAGAAGATATGGGCTTCCCTGTGGACAAGAGGATGGTACAATGGCATCATGGTTGAATAAGATATCAACTATTATTTTTTCTATTTGGTGGATAAGGAAAAGAAGTAAAATTATGTTTTTTCGCTATATAAATGAATGAATAAATAGTTCCAAATGTATTAAGGGCAAATTTAATTAAATATAAACAAGAGTCGCATGTATGGGGTCTATTGTTTGTGGCTCCGACGCGAGTTTAGTTTGATTCATATTTGATTTCCCAACGGGTTGTCCATTCAGAAATTTAATATATATCGATGCGCGACCACATATACTAAAAAGTCATTACTTCCAATTCCTCTGATAACGTGCCGGCTCATTTTCGCGGGGAATGAATTTGTTCACGGTTAGTTAGAAATGGGCGTGAGAGCTAAATCCATTGTGTTTTGATTAATTAATTTCATAAATCAATATTTTGTCACCGTCGCATTACAAGGTGGAGGTTTATTTTCAGACCATCACGGACAGTACATCAGTAGCATAGCTGGGCTTTATTATTACTTATAGCTTGAGCACTACGAAGCAAAGGATAATTAGGAGGATGTTTTGAATGGAAACATAGTTATTCGAGCAGAGCTGAAGGAGATTGTTAATTTAATTCCGACATGTTTGTGCATAACATATTTAAGTAAGATGTAGGTAGAGGAAATCCGTTTGGAATGCGAGCCCGGAAGGAATTTTACCAATTTTATTTTGTGAGAAATACCGATTGAATAGATTTGAAATAATGCGACCTTTCGGTTGGATATTTATAATCTCGATCTATTGATCACATAACCTAAGAAACACATTTCACTTACAAATTGGCACGTTAACTATGGTCTTACCAAACATGTGCCGATGCTAAATAGCCTACACACACGAACATATATTTCCGAATGTATTCACGTATTTCGCGTCTGGTACCATCAATATTCCTTTGCACACTCAATTACCAATTGTAAGAGGCACATTTGCAGGATTCTTGCATAAAATATGGTTTTATGATACTCCTATGATACAGAATTCAAGATGTAGGTCGTTCGATGATTGTTTCAATTTAAAGTTTATCACCTCCCCCCGCCATTTAATATTTCTAAATTTCGGTTCAAGTTGCATAAAACAACGTTTAACCAATCAAACTGTATCTTACACAACGATTAATATAATACGGCTTTGATAATTTACACATAAACGAGAAATTTACCGTGCGTACTTATCTGGCCTGTTGGGCTAAACAATGATTAATTGGAGTGTTAAATTTGTATCAGTGACGTAATGTTCGATAAATCATATTATCAAGACAACGACGGTAAGCCGATTATTCCTGCGAAATAATTACATTTTCAATATCGGGAAAGTTATGAGAACAAGATGGGGGGGGGATATAATTCGCACGTCATACTAGTTGAGTTACATTGAATGTATTGCTGTTTAGCTTAAATAATACTTTAACGTTTTAAACTTTCCTTTGATTTTAAAAGTATAATTAGGAAAGCATCTTGTACAAAAGATTTCCTGGCACCAGCGAATCGGGTTGTCGGTGTAATTTGCAATTCGAAAATATTCAATAAAGACGTCCTCTTCCAAACCGACCTCCATTGACTCCAAGACTCAATATAGGGATCCAAAGAAAATACTCTTTAAAATATCGACTTCGCTCGACAGAACCTCACAATCTCGATACTATTATCTAATGAACGTTTCATAAGAGGGTGGTGCGGGTCGGATTCAAGGCGGGTTGGTCTGGGGTGTGAGTTGAAAGTGCGAGTGTGGGGTCAGGAGGAGATAGAACCAGGTTACCCGCATTTCGAACGCTTCATCGGCGACGGAGCGCAAGAAAAGAGAAAAACCTCCCAGTAATAACGCTAAAATAGAACGAAGTGTTATCTAGATGATTTACTGGTAGGGCCCGATAGCGTCCCTGGAAGATGTCGGTGTGTTTGCAAATCGCAATATGATCGTTACGTAACTTGAAATATAGGGACAAACGACCTTTTGCATGCTGGGGAGTTTCCCTTTGTATGTATACATTTCCAGAGATAATGCTTAGTAAGTATAACCTTTTTTATAGATATAATTAAGCGCTAGTGCTCTTAAATGTTCGAAAAATATATTTTGTTTGCTTATTTTTAATGGAAGAGTGAGAGTATTGTAGTTTCTAAGAGGGCACGTTTTATTCTGAAGAAATATGTGCATGTAAAGCCGTTACTATGCCCAGTGTGCGGCGCGCCTGTCTGTCTGGGAACGTCATGTTTGGAAACAATACATGCACTGTTGATAAAACAAAAGCTTGGAACAATACACTGTAGTTTGTTCTCTGTGAAATTAATAATAGCTAGACTAAACGAATGTTCTTTCTGAATACATTTGAGCTATAGATATAACAGAAAAGTAGCGCATATTTTGTAGAATTAGATTTGTTTCTCTTAAACTATTAATCAATAAATTATTATTGAAAGTTTTTTTTATAAAACGTCCGTGAATATGAGTTAAATATAATAGAGCTATATTGTACACACTTCAGAATGAAATGTCACACAAACCTCACAAAATGACGCCTCCACTAGAAAGTTTAATTAACACATTTTGTAATCTGACTTTTGGGCATTTCAAACGCGACCTAATTAAATAGTTTGGAACTGTGAGGTTAAATCGAACTTATCAACGAACCAAACAACTAATTTCATATAACATGTTTCCACAGAAATGTATTACAATACATTCGATTAAAGTTTATGAATTATTCAAACGTTTAGAGAATCAATCCCTCTGTCACCATATTTAATTAACTACAAAGCAACAATACATTTGTTTCTACAATTAAAAATCTTATAGGATTTCCCTCTAGCGACTCGCGACGAAGCCAATCGTCCTTCACTGCTGACAAAAAGTTTGGAAGGTCCAATGTCTCCAAGAGCATTAATTTCAAAATTTGAAATTAGCACTTCTTATGCGAATGGCCCTCTATTTGTATACATTATTTGCGTTTGAGGTACTAGAGTCGATATTACCAATAGTGGGAACCCTGCGATTTGGCATTTCCGATTAACGAATCCAATTAAATCGTTTCAGAGGAAGCTTAGAAATCTGATTGTACCAGTAAATAAATCTGTTCCAATCTAGAGCACACGACTGACAGATCAACCCGCCACCCTGATGATTTGTGTTTGCAAATTCGTTCCTGTAACAGTCACGAAAGGGCAATGAAATTTATAAATGACAGTTCGCCTGTGATAATCGATTTATACATGTACTAGAAATTGTTCGGATGAATAGACAGCGTAGATGAAGAAAAATAAAGGAAAATGGATGTTATAAATATTAGTTGGCTGAAAATTTATTACAACAATGCCATATTGTCTTTTACGTTTTGCATACAGGACACCAGTAATAAAATGCCAACAAACTCTACATGTGGTTAACTTAAATCCAATGTTTCAGTGTGATTTTGCAAATATTTATACTTGCATGGCTGAATCGAATCAGCAACGCTTTCTTATATACTTTCGGCAAGATCTTCCAGAATATTCCAAGTCTGTCAGGAGGTCGTGGAGCACTAGTCTAAAGCCAAAATCTCTGTAATCACTTGCAAATGCTCTAGAGATGTTCACATTTGACTCTTACAAAATAAAAAGTTGCCTTAAAATTCCAATTAATTTTCACGTGCACCCGAATTTACAACTTATTCTGGCAGACATATTGGTATGTTAATAACACTAAATGGATTTTAGGCATCGCGTGCCATATTTAAGTTATGTGTTTATATGTTATCTATCATAACCCTAAATTATGTTTTCATGTTAAAATAAAATTATCATAAAAATGATATATTTTATCTTGTTCTTTTCTTTATAATGCTTAACTAGATACAGAAATTTCCCATTTATGACGCACGGTCATATAACAGGAACGTTTTTAAGTAATTTAGAGGATCACGAAAAATACCTGCCCCGAAGCTGTAAATCTACCGAAGAATTAACAAAATGTGACACGGCCCTTTAATACGAAATATTTTGTTTTTTTTTGATAAAATAAAAACGATCTAAAAGAAGGAAACTCATGACAAATAAAAGGTTACCACACTAAGAATTCTTCGGTTTTGTATGCAGGACAGTCAACTAGAAGTAAAGTTAAATATTTTATTACTTAAAAAATGCTTCATATTACCTCAAGACATCGCGGAACAGCGACGGGAGTGGCAAGGCCGGTCATAAATTTATTAATAAACTTGTACGACTCGGGGTGCCATAATTCTTCCTCAAAGCTCTGCAAAACTGGGGCAACCTTATATAAAAAGACAAATTTATTCGCGAAACTTTTGATAAGAATCGGAAAAATTTCGCAGTTATTACACATAATTTGGTACTCTTAAAAATCTCCACGCTAATTCGCCGGACACAAGAGCTACCTTTCGCTTTAATTTACTATAATTTATTTTATCTGCTATCGCCGCACACATAAACGAAAGTGCTTTCTTTTAAAAATGCTTAGTATTTTAGTGGTCGACTCATAAAAGGTCCTACGTGACAAAAATCTTGATTCAAACTTAAGAAAACAATAAAAATCTTTAATGTTCAGTATGCGCAAAGGTTTTTTTTTTATTCAAAAAATCTAATTTTACCGAGTATTATGCAAGCGGAAATTGACTCTTGGTAAATTGTTTTGTGTAATAGAACAAGGTTTTGTTTTAAGATGCACCAAGTGCGCGCTTTCCCTAGTGATCCTACCTTACTCGCGATTCCTTGGCGGGATGTGACCTCTGACCTTTATCCCGATCCGCTGTTCTGCACCCTCTGTGCCGTAACAGCAACCTACATTTCCTGCCATACCCAATATCTAACCGCCGCGAGATGGGAACCGCTTGATAGAAACATTTGTATATAAGACATATTTATAGGACCTCTAACTGCTTATAGTTCCTTAAGATAGAAATACATTTTTGCGAGCTTTCATATTATACAATTATATTGTTTCTGGTCTATTTGGCTGACCGGCTTTTTTAAGTGTTTACATATGGCGTGAGGAAACACTGTAGGAGCTGCCCACGATTATGTTACGCAATTGGAAACCGGGGAAGTGCTACTGAATGCATTCCAGAAAGCAGAAATTATTCAGTTTACTCTAGAGGAAGAATCATTGGCACGCCCAAGTGGAATGAAGCAGCTGCTCGTTTATTTCTAAATTGACAAATTTATATTGATCACTCCTATAATAGTGTAAATGGTGGATGCGCTTATCTATTTGCTAAGTGAACAGAAAATACAAGCAATTTGAAATGAAGGAATACAAAAAAAAACAATTTAATAATAAAATTCTTCTTTCTGTAAAAAAACAGAATGCGTGATAAATTTACTAATGTTATCATAAAAGATGCATCCAAAATCTACGAAAGACTTGAATAATTTAACATTGAAAGACAATTGCTTAAGAACAGGCCTAATCCAAACAATCCAATTCAATTCAACATGTTCAAGAAACAAACAACGAAAGCACATGTTCATTTTATCGGTTTAAAATGCAGTAGGCTAGTAATTTTCTTTTCTTTTCACCGATATAATATTCAAAACTTCTTACACAGAATACCATACTCAATGAATAGTAAATACCCTCTATGTGACTCCCACATCATGTAGAAATAACTATATAACCAGGAAAACTTCTGGGCACACCTCCGATTGAGAAAATTATACGATAGAAAATATCAAATGCTTCATGTACATCGTTTACATTCTATACAAACTGGTAGATGACAACAACTCATGTAGTCAAGGGGAATTGTTTTTTCTATAGACGAGTATGATGAAGTCGTTAACGGAAGTGTCACTATTAGCACTACAACAATATATCTACACCGATGCGAAAAAGAATTATATAAACATGTCAGTTGCAAAAAAAAACAAAATTTAACGACAAATTTGGAATTTGTATAATTTAAGTGCCCAATTCTCAAATCGATGTAAAACTGAAAAGTTATATTGGATTGTGAGTGATATTAAGATTGTAAGTGAGATTTGATTCCGGCGTACATGATTGTGAAGTCATCGACACACATACATTACATAGTGGAGATTTTAATATCCACCATAGTGTTGATGAATTCAATCATGCAAAATTCTAATAAATTCAAAAGAATTCCCACCATCGTGACCTTCCTCAGGGGATATACTATTAAGATAAGCAGTAGTTACCCTTTATTACAAAGTTTGAAAATAAAAAACATTTTTAAATTTTACAAAGACACACTGAATATAATAATTTCTGAAACTTTCACAATATTATATCATTTGTCAAAATCATTAAAGAATCAAATTAATACAGAACTATTCAGTACATTTATGATGAACGAACACATAAATTAAAAAAACATGTTTGATTCAATCAAAGCAAAACATTTAAACAAGATAGATAAAACCAAAAGAACAAAATTACATATACACTATTAACAAAATATTAATTAAAAACTATATAAACACTGTTATTCCGAATGACATACTTTTTTGTTTATCTTTGGGTACAAAATTCAATTTTCCAACAGAAAGTTAAAAAAAAACATCATTCACACAATTAAAAACATGTTTATAATCTCAAAAGACAAACCATCATTTCATAAACAAATTAAAAACAATTTCTTTACCGAAAAACTCTTTATTTAAAAACACAAAATATTTCTTAAACAATAACAAAGACATTACAATTACAACTATAGAAGAAGGTCAAACTTCAGTTATCATGAAGAAACAATATTATGAAAATAAAGCTTTTGGTCATTTAAACAACACCAACACATACAAATTACTCACAAGAAAACCAATAAACCAAATAGAAAAAGAAATAAAACAAATAATCACTAAACTATATAATACTAAGAAAATGACAAAATCACAATGGATAATTTAATAATCAAACATCCCTCTACACTACAAATTAATTTCCTTCCCAGAATACACAAAAAAATGATTAATTGTATCTACCATCAATTCACCAAATTATAACTTATCAAAAATTGTATCGAAGATTTTATCAAATATTGCAGGAAAAAATAATATTCAATTAAAAAATCTGTAAATCTCAAAAATAAAATAAAACAATTAACAATTACACAAAACCATATTTTATTATCACTAGATGTTAAGTCACTTTACACTAACACTCCAACTTATCTTGCAATCCAAATTAAGCATAATAGATGGAACAACGTTAATGAAAACACACTGAAGCTGTATAACTTTGTTTAAACACAACATTTTTTTTTAATAAAGACAATTTTTATCAACAAACATTTGGGTAGTTGCATATCATTAACTATTGCAAATCTAGTTATGGAAGATTAAGAGAATGTTTGCTTAAAAAAATAATAATTAAAAATTAAACCATCTTTTTTATTTTCGTTATGTTGATGATAATAACTATTTATCCTTTAAACATTATTTCTACATTTAACAGTTATAACAACAATTTGAAACTCACTTTCGAAATAGAACATAATAATTCTTTACCATTTCTAGACACATTAGAAATTAATAACAATAACCAAATAAAAATCAATTGGCACTAAAAAGACACTCACAGTTGGCGTTATATATACTTTGACTCTAACCACTGCAATTCTCAAAACATTAACATTCTCAATAACACTATAGATAAGTATTAGAATTAAGAAGAGAAAATTTAAACAAAATTGAAAGTGCATTTTTAAGAAACAGTTACCCATTAAACGAGTACACTTACATTATAATAATTACAAACCTTTAGAACAACAAACAAAAAAAGTAAAATACTTAAAACAACTTTTGCATATAATAATAAAGCTAATAAATACATTTTTTACCTTTTTAAAAACAAAAACAATCAGAATTACTAAGAAATAGTAGAAACCGGCATAAAAAGAATGTTAGACATAACAATAACAACACAGGTTTAAGCACACAAACACACGAAAATCAACACATAATTGACTTTGATAATCCACAAATTATAGAAATAGAACACAATCTCAATAAAAGACTAATTAGTGAAATTTGTTGTAATTACAATTATTGTAATTATTACAATTTAATAAAACACATAAAATTTGGTGAATCCTACAACAGAAGTTGCAAAGAATGAACATGATAACCTACTATATTATATACCAAGAATTAATAGAGCGAAAAGGTGATTAAGCTACAAGAAATATAAATAAATGAGCATGCCTGGATAGTTTATTAACTTATTTGTCTTGTAGGGGAGTGCAAATAATCCATTTGGGTTTTTTTGTTCCTCGGAAGATTGGACAAAAATGTATGAACTTGGCTAGGGTAGTACCCATTTATAAGGGGGTGATATAGAAGATATTAATGATCCTAGATCTACATCAATACTACTAACATTATCAAAAATATTTAAAAAAAGATTAAAATCATCAATTATTAATAATATTCTATCAAAACACAGTTTTAGGAAAAACAGGGTGCTGTACATGTTATAAGTTACATTTTGGAAACTATGGAGGATAACGGTAAAATAACGGTTCCTAGATGGATCCAGGATTAGCTCGCTGATACCATTGTTTTTTCTCATATATGTAAATCGATATCGATGGGATTTGACACTGTGCTCTTTGCGAACAATATACTTCACCATAAATGTATGGCTTGGAGTAACACTACTTTAGGTAACATCAAAAGAATATTTGTGTTACAATAACGAACCTTACGAATAGTTGCTCAATTCAGGTTGACTGGCAGTTGTGCATCTTTTATAAATCTTGATATCATGATTTAATAGACTTAAGATAGAATGTTCATAGCTAACGAACGCTACAATAAAAATAGAACATCAAAAAGAAAAGGAAGACACCGAGAAGAGACTGGGAATGATGAACAAAACACAGAACATTATCCCAATAATGCTAGAAAGCGACGAGAAATGAGGGACAATTGCCAACCTGGTTAGAATAATACACCAGAAGAGAGTAAAAAAAGAGCGCGAGAGAGAGCACCTTACCCAGATAAAGAAAAGTGGTCTCCGCTAGGAAAATGAACGACAACAGGTTAGAATAAAGATCAGGAAAAACAATGGAAGAAAGGACAACAGCCCATACGCCGCCCCCGTGTGGACCAAAGAAGAGAGCCTAGGGCTTAGGGTGTAACCGGAAAAGAAAAAGAAAGGCTAAGACGCAGAAAGAACCTGTCCCGAATACAACGTGACCGTCGGTGAGCAGAAAACTGGCGGGAAAGAAGAAATCAGGAAAATAGAAGAAGAAGAGGAAGGTATCTAACAAACACCATAAGACGGAAATCTTTATATCTACAGGTGGAATCTTGAGACAACAAAGGCTACATAAGTAAATATTTAAATAGTGAAAAGTTCTCAAGTGCCCAGCTAAATATCTGTAGACGTTCACCTTTTAAGATATTGATATCATTTCCTCACCTTGTTGCTGTTCGGAAACCTGATGTATGACCTAGAGGTGATGTGGGGGAAAATAAAAGAAAAAAATGTTAACTTAGAATTAATAAGGGTTGCTACTTTAACCATAAAAAGCAAAATTGGAACAGTGGAAGGAATACCTGACTAAGTAGAGTGAATTTTAACCATGGTGGAATAGTAAAAAAAGGGCACGTGAAGCCAAAAAAAAAAATCAAACTAAACCCACAACCATGAGCGTAGCTTCACAAACAAAGGCTCTATCAGTGTGGCAACAACGATTAACACTACTAATTAGTACGGAAAAAATAATGAAAACAAACAGCTACGAAGACTTCCTGCAGGTAGTGAACCGCTACCGCCAATAACAATGGAGAACAAATTGTGAAAACCAGGGTCATCTACAAAGCAAAACTCGGGAACTCAGAGCAGCATATATTCGAAGCCCTCAAAGAAATGAAAAACAAAGCAAATTCTGCCAAAATACGCAAATTAATTGTCCCAACACCAATGCAGAATGTATCTTTGAAGAGCACAAAGCGGAACTCATCATATGCGTACCGGCGAAAAAACAAGTTACAACCAAGGAAATGAATGGAAAAAAATAATTCTAGTAAAAAGCAAAAGATCGAATGTAATTATAATTAGCTAGGAAAATAGAACGTATGCTGACCTACTAAAGAATGTGCAAGCAGTTGCTGGCAGCGCGAAACGTAAACAAATTACTAATGTTCGCAAAACTAAGAACGGTATGCTATAAAAAAAGGGTCAACCAACGAACTCAGAGACCTACTTACGTAAAACATAGGCGAAGCGTCAGTTAAGCTGAACAAAAACGTATTGAAATATTCTTGACCTAGACAAACTTACGACAAAACAGTACGTAGAACAGGCACTTGTGCAAGAAATAGGAGAAGAAATTAAAGAAGTCGCAATGCATCTCAGAGAAAAACGTAGAATAAGAGTGGGTCTAACACCATGTCGTATACGAGAAAAATCGAACTCGAAAAATGCTATCGTTGCTGGGAATACAATCACGAGGCAAAAATTGCACGGGAATAAATAGAAGGAACATGTGCTCGAAATGTGTGAAAGAAGAGCACACGGCTCGTAAATACCAAAACAAGAAATCGTGCTCTCTATGCCAAGAAGAAGTCCATGCAGTCCGGCGTTTGGAAGCTTCCGAAATGCTTTAAAGGCACAAATTACAAAGATTAGACCGAACCCCAAAAATGAAGAAAATATAGAGGTACAAGTCGTCCAAGAGGATGAAGGCATCAGGAAGATGGCCGTTCAGTTTTCGGCGACACTGACTTCGGGTCTGATGACGAATACTGCGATAAGCCCAATAGATGTCATCACCATGCCTCTTGTGCTATTGACACTCTATGGGTAATGAATGGAGAAAAGGATCTGAGGAGATACTCCATTGGATTGGAAGTACCGCCTTTTAAGAAACATTCGGGGAGCGATACTAAAACCGCACGTTGCCATTCTCAAGAATAAGGTCAACATTCAGATAAATCTAAACAGGAGTAGAGCAGTACACGACTTGTTACAAGTAAAAATGTATAAAGAAAACATAAATGTAGCCATTGTAAGTGAACCAAATAAAAAATAGTTAAAGAAAGGAATACAGAATAGTTAAACGACATGCAAGAAGATGCAGAGAAGTAGAAAAAGGATAAGGGTATGTGCACACGAGATTAGGAACGGTTGGCATATGTAGCTGTTACAACTGCAAGATCGAGTTCTTTAGATCTACACTTGAACGAATAAAATAAGCCATTGATAGTGGCTGGAAATTTCAACGACAAGAAGCCGAAACGGAAAGAGGTCGAATCTTAATTGAATGGGCAGCAAAGTGTGGACTAGCCGTGGTTAACTGTGGTGACGCACCAACTTTCCGAAGAGGGAATAATGCTTCCTATGTAGATCTCACATTATGCCCAGAGAATATCATTGAAAAAATGAACAGCTGGAGGGTATTAAAGGAAGAATATCTAAGTTACCACCTCTACATACCATATGACCTAAGAGAAACAACTCGAAACGAGGCAAATATGGAACAAAAATTCAGGGACGCCGATAAGATAGAGATTGGAAAGGCTAAACCTTGCAGATTTCGAAAGAGCATATGGGAACGTGGAAACTACAAACGATCTGCAGCACTACACGACACGAGTTTGTGATGTTTCGATACTACGAATAAAAGTATTTAAAAGAAGAAATAGGAAAAGTGTCTTCTGTTTGACTAAGGAAACAAGTTGATACATTTTTTCAATTCTAAAAAGCAAAATTTCTCCAAAAACGGGATATATGATCTTGTGTCTAGATGGGAAAAGGTAATACTTAATGAAGGTGATTATTTTTCGGAATAAATCTAAATTAAACCCATTTTTTCTGTTACTATTTCCTAAAGATGTTGCGCAAGGCAACACAAGCTGATTTTCCTTGACAATAACGCTCCGCCACACCGTGGAAGATCAACCAAAGACACGATACAGCAGCTTGATTGAGAGGAACTACCTCATGCGGCTTATGGGCTAAACTAACAGACCAGCATTTCTATTTTTACGAAAATGTAAAACAATGGGTCGATGACTGGTTTTTCCATGAAAATTGCAAATCTTTTTTGATAAGACATCCACGAATTTCCAGAGACGGGAAAAATGTGCAGCTAGTGAGGGCAACTATTTCGTTTAAAATATCTTTTACCAATTTTTCACAGTAAAGGATTAAATTTGTTTATTATTTGTACACCTGGTAAATACATCAAAAATATTGTTTAAAAAAGTTAAAAATTTAATTAAGTTAAAAATTGATCATGACCATTCACATTCTTAATAAAAAACTAATTAGTGAAATGCTAATATATAAAATATTAGTTGTATTTTTAAAATGGATACGCAAAATTATAATAATTTAAACACAAACATTTTCAATTTTTAATCTAGTTTCTTATTTACAGTTTTTCATATTAAAATATATTATATTTATTTTCATGTGATGAAGATCACGACACTGATCGAAAACTTGGGAACTACTTTTAATTTTCATTACATTTTTGTTTTTTTTTTAAACAATATTTTTAATACATTTATTAAAATTTTTGGTCTCTATTTTTTCTATTTAAGAGAAATGTATACAAATGGAATAAACCTAGGTAATGAATAAAGCAATGATAATTTCTCTACTAATATAGATTACACATAATGGTATGGTAAAAAGAATCTCTATGATTTTACATGAAAATTGTCAGACAGAAATTTATTGCAGCATTGCCAGAGTAAATAATTTATTTCTGAAAGTCTATATTTAGATTTGTTTAAGTTTCAACTTTTCCACGATTAATATGAATCTGTCATTTGCGAAAATAAATAAATGTTATTGAATCTAAACTTTTTAAAGTTTAAAGTTGTTTAAATGCGTTTGTATTTGGAAGTGTTCAATCTCTGTGAGCCTCTACTATCAAACTAAACATGTACTTTTATTTCTAAAGTTAATCCAATCAGAGGAAACAATATCAAATAAATTTACTAAACTAATTATATAGAGTTAGCCGAAGTGAGGTCGAAACGCAAGAAGCCACCAGTAACGTGTTTATTATAAATAGTAGACAATTTCATTTAGTTTGTTAATTGTAAATAATTAGTGTAAATAGTTTTAAATATAAATTTTAGTTAAATAAACTCTTT
>JAUIMW010000674.1:0-15632 GCA_033557785.1 Enochrus cinctus
AAGACTCTTGTACTGGTACTATTTAAGTACTTTAATGCGGTTATGGTCACCCTTAACTTTCGATAACATTTGGAGGTGTGATTTTTTAAGTAACACCAATAAATGGTCCAACGTCTGTAGGCGTTATGACCGTTTTGCTCGTATTTTTGTACATCATAAAAGTACTTCTTACAACGGATAGAGTATAGATATATCATTTTGTACTCCCCTTAATTATAAAATATAAATGTTTGCACCACAAAGAAAAAACAAATGCATTTCAATTTACAATAATTATATAAGAATCCTCATATGAGCACAAGTTATAATAAGGTCAAATGATGATTTCATGTTTCATTGTATTGAGACCAAAAATTTAAAAAAAATGTAAATAAATTTAATAGCTGCGTTTCTTCTAGGACAGAGCAACATATGAACAATAATAAATAAAAACATTGTAATATGTTGATTACTCCATTGTACGAGGATTATCTTTTATATATCTGAATTGCACTACCATCTAACAATTAACGTTTATATCGTAAAATATTACATTTTGGACGGTATAGGTGTATACGCAAAAGTATTTCGATCTTCATGGAGAATATTTTGAAAATAAAGCCACTTTTGTTTTTGATATTAAATCTTTCGTATTGATTTTTCATAATTTAAATATACGTCTCCTAATTTATTTTAAGATACAATTGTTATAGATTTTTATGTTTAGCAATTCTTTAGATAAAAATGACTACAAGATTCAATGTGTCCAACATACTTACGATGACCTCAAAAAACCAGTAAAAAAGTTTGGTAAACTTCAATAGTAGGGTTTTGTTATTTCTGTTAGACCTATAAAAAGAAATTATGGAAACTCTCAATAACAACCCATACAACAAATTTATAAATATTTCCTTATAGATCTTACAGAAAAAAAAACCTTTAAAATCTATATCTATAATAGGTTTGTTCAAAAAGTATCGCGAATTTTGTATTTTTTCAAAAATTATATTTTCACCAGATATTATACTCTTATGCCAACGTTTTTTTTTCCAACCATCCTACATTTGTACACACAGTAATTTTTGCTATTAGACCCTTTCAATATTATTATAGATATTTTTTCAGCGCCAAGAGAATTATGCAAAAATATTCCAACCACCTGGACTTCCGCATTCGATATTACAAACATTTTCCATATAATAAAACAAAAATGGCTGTTCTGGTGTAAGTACAACATTTTTTTTAATATTAAAATATTAAATATGTTTATTTCAGAGGAAGCTACATTGCAACTGGGGCTTTACTAATTGCTTGGCTTGCTAAACGATAATAATTTTTTTCTCTTAG
This sequence comes from Enochrus cinctus, assembly GCA_033557785.1. Lineage (NCBI taxonomy): Eukaryota > Metazoa > Arthropoda > Insecta > Coleoptera > Hydrophilidae > Enochrus > Enochrus cinctus. The sequence continues at coordinate 1,327 of JAUIMW010000674.1, forward strand.
ATCTGAAGAATTGTTTTTAAATTTCTATGTTCATATTATATTTGTATATTTCGGGCTTAAATATTACATATTTTTTAAATTTGAGCATTATTTCGAAAATTTTATCCGTACTTCCCATAAATCCTACACAGTTGCACAGTAATTTGACTTGTGCTATTATTAAAAAAAATAATAAAAAATGAATATTTATGAGCTCCCTCTTATTTCAATCATTATAAGAAATATTTTAACCTTAGGATTGTGTAATCTTTAATATTTAATATGAACCTATAATATTTCTTCCTACACTTACATGTGTCACCACATTAACTTTATAAAAGAAAAATCTACAAAAGAATCGTTTCAACACTTTAAAATAAAATTATACACGCGTAATTTTTGCAGCAATGTCGAAGCGTCCATAAAGAATTCGAAAATCTAAAAATGTTTAACAAATATTTTAGAGTTTAATGCGAGTTCACATTAGCAGTGATTGATCTACCCTTTCCTGCAATCTTATTTTTTAAATAAAACACTAATTATTGTAAATTATAAAACTTGTGAAACTTGTAAACTTAAACAAATGGAGTTTTTGCGATGATGCCAAGAAAATAAAGCAGATTGAAAATCGTGCGTGACAATATAAATTCTTGGCTTGACATTTGAGTTTATAAAGAGACTGATAGGATTCCTAAACTAAATTCTCTCGACTTATTTTTATTTCCTGAAACTAACTCAATTTGAGATGTCTTCATCAAAAAAAATATTTTTAGAGTTTTCAGCTAAAACCAAAAATACCAATCGCATAATGGATGACGCTAAACATGATTTATAATTGTTATATTCTGGTGTTAATTATCGAGTTTGTCTGAGGTCCGAGCTATTTTCGTCACTCAAAAATCTTTGTCAAAAAACTTGGCCAAATTACGTAGATTCTATTGGGCTATAATTAAAACTGTCAAGTTCTAATTTTTGCACATTTTTGCGTCAGTTTGATTAATGACACCATGTTATATATTTTTTTTTTCAAATGGGCATTAGACAACTGAAGATGTAACACTTTTCATTTATCATCAAATAACAAAAAATTGGAGACATTTTTATGTCCCAAGTTAGTTCCAAACTAATGACAAGGTCGGCCATTTTTAGCCCAGGAAACGTCGACGCAACAATACCAATTTAATCGGTGGCACTTAGCATTTTCTATCATATTTTTAACGAATTCATTTTTCTCACGAATATGTTTTATTAATATAAATAGCAACTGCATTTCAGTAATTTCATAACATCAGAAAAGCAGTTTTAATTCTGGCACACATATGGAAATTCTTTCTAAAATTAAACCAATTAGTGAATCATTTTTGCTTTTCTCTGATGATTACTTTGTATCGGCAGCGTTTCCATTCCACCAACTGACAGCTGCCAAACTTAATTGATAGACATTAAAATACCTATCTATGCGTTGATATCTTGCATTTTTGGAAACTTTATGCCTATATCAAATTACTTAAATAACTTACTTTATTAGTCACAAACAGATTATCCGCACGTTTTTAATAACCGACATTCAATGTGGGCATGTGTGAGAGTGAGTTGAAGATAGACAGTCGTTGAAAGTGCGAAACGGAAGAAGACTAGTAAAAAAGCTATCGCAAATGTCATCTAATGATATAAAATGCAGGTGTTTCAACTTACAAACGCCATACCCCAAAAATTATTGTTTCATAATTTCTAAAAATGTCACCTTGGCTCCAGACTTACATTGCTTCCGCAGAGCGTCGATCGTTCTGCCGACGTCCACCGGTACGCAAGAAGATGCGACGCAACCTTGAATCTTACGGACACACGCACTTGCACATTAGACATACATATGGTTTATAGTATTTTTGAACTTAATTTATTTTTGAACGAATTATACACATTTGCCAGTCACAATAATTTGTATTTCTGTAATACCTCTGTAAAATGATTTTTTATATAAAATATTACATCATATTTTGCAGTATGTTATTAACGCTAGAACTCTAAACATTCGTAAATTTAAAAAAAAGTCGGTGGTACATTTACATAAAATTGTGCAAATATTTTTTTTTATTTATATCTAAACACTGACTAAAAAAGTCAAAAATCTAAACAAAAAAAATACAAAAGTAATTCCCAAGCTTTCGATAAACCTCGTGATAGACGTCAACTGCTTCTCTGATGACTGGAACCTGTGACCAGACAATATTCATTTTTAGAAAAGTAAAAAATAATTGAGGCTTAGATGAGAACTGTATGGAGGATAACATAACAAAATGCAATTGTCTGGTGAGCTGTGTACAATTCGGCATTAACTGGTTCCTATCTTGTAGAGGGATTGTTGGTACATGCCCCAACCATCTTTTTGAGAACAGATGACTTTTGTCAGATTATATTTACCTTAGAACACCCAAACGACCATTGGCATTTATTTTTTGGTAAATCCACGATTCATCACCACTGATGATACTGTACACGCTTTTAGAGTTTCCTGCGTAGAGAAGTTTTTGACATTAAGCTTGTTTTTGTTCGCCAGTTAAGAGATGTAATATCCAACATACAATAATACAAATCTTCATGCAAGATTTTTTGAATTGCGATCTATGAAATTCCTCAATCTCACGATATGTCACATGTCTATCTTCCGTGATAAGGTTGCACACAGCATCAATATTTCCCAGGGTGACTGTGTTTTTTGGTGGACCTCTTTTGGATCTTCACTAAGATTACTTCGTCCTCGATCGAATTCGCCACACCACCAAGAAATTGTTGACTGATGTGGTGCTTCATTTCCAAAACCAGAAAGCAACTCGGTGAGGTGTTGTTATGATATTTTTCTTGAGAATTGTGTTCTCGATTTAATTCCATATTCCAAAAGCAACTATAAATATCGCAGTGAAACTTTAGATTTAACTTAACCACATCTGGAGTTTTTTTTTTTTAATGTTTGCACCCTCTATGTCTCTGGTAACAAGTTTTCTTCTTATACTATAATTTTGATGTAATTTGAATTTTGAAATCTAAATTCCAAATATTTAACCTTTCGGCATTGCGAAAAATAGATTATACCAAAATTTTAACGAACGAGGATAGTTTACAAATGGTAAGTCTTAACTTGACGTGACTAGACAATGCTGTAATATGTTACCAACCCAGGGAATATTGTCTAGCCAATGGGAGAAATTATGCTCCGGTATTGGTTGCTAAACTAAGTATAGGTAAATTCATAGTAATCGTTAATTTTCAATATGTAATTCAATATTACCAATAAATAAAAGTACTAAAAATATATCGGTTTTGTAATCCCTAAAATAAAAATAAAAACATGCAGTCACACTCTAGCAGCCAAACTATTTAGAGTATCGAATTGAAATTTTATGTTTAAGCTTCTAACATGAGTTTTTGGTGAAATAACTGGAAGTTATTTTTATTATGCTTCATGAAATTTTGAAGAACTTTTATGTAGCAACTTTTGTAAAACGTATTTGAAAAAAAAAACGTTAAAGAAAGTCTTCTCTTTTTTTAATTATTTAAAATACTTAAGTTTTTACATCTTATGTGGTATAAGGAAATGTTTACTTAGTCAGATAAAAATTTAGAAAAGTTGATTTTGAAAAATCTCATAAAAAAAGGCCGCTCACAATTATGACGTAATTCGGTGCTTACTACGAACACTGTTGATATTGTTGGCATGTCTCTAGATTTGCGTGCTTTGAACATATAATAATATATTTTATATTTATGTTAAGATAACTATAAAGATTATACAGCAATATATTGTGATTTACCAGATCAAAAGCCTTGAACGGATCATATTGAAGAGTTGCCACCAGGAGTCCTTCATTAGTGTTGGCTAAACAAGATTGTAGATCTTCCCAAATAGAAACTGTGTTATGGATTGCTGACAACTCAAAAAAAAATTGTAAATTTATGAAATTGCTTATAGAAAATGAATGATAATTAGAAGTCGGTTTATTTAATTTTTATAAATTGGAATTATTTTTGATTCTTTCAATTCTTAATAAAAAATAATAAGGTTTGCAGATACATTTTACAAAGAGTTTTACGAAACAAAATAATATTTTGGAAATATTTGGAGTCCCCTGAATCGAGAAAACAAAAATCTATTAAAATTTATCTAATATTTCATGTATTTGTAACTTCTCATAATTGAGCCTTGGCAGCAGCGTAATTAGCATCTTCGAAAGTAAGGAGTGATGATTTTTTTTGTCACTTTTTGTGTTTTATGAAATTTGGTTTACAATTCTGATTCGGACATGGAACATTTTAATAAAGTTGTTGTAACGAAAGACATGTTTCAATAGAATATATCTGTTAAAACAACATGTAATTACTGAAAATTAATTATTTTAAATACTAAAAAATGTTTAAACAATTAACATTAACATAGAAAGTTATCATTGCTTCACCAGTCTCTGGTGATTTTTCTTGATACAGGTATCTTCAATAGCAAGTGAGGGTTCAACCACCGTATTCTTCCAAATCAACAATTTCTAAAGGCACTGGAACAGGTTTCTCTTGGTAATATGGCATAAGTCTCCTTGCTAATCTGCCATTTGCATTAACTGCTCATTTATGTCATTAAAACTGCAAATTTCATATTAATAGTTTCACTTATCTTCAGTAGATGGTACCTGGTGTTTTTCAGAGAAGGTACAGATTCTTAGTCCTAGCGCAAATGATAGCTTTTAGCTGCTTCTCGTAAATCCACACCAACAGCTTCTCAGTATCTTCTAGAAGTTTTATACAATGCTTGGAAGTAACGATAACTTCTTTGGTTACATCATGTTTCTTAATTTCTTCTTTAGAATAGTGCAGGTCGTCAATGTCAATTGGCCATAAGTATCAGAAATTTATCAGATCGGTAAACGCAACACACATATTCTTATTTTGTGCAAATGCAAGTGAATAGTATAAAATGAAGCCATTGCTTGTCTGCCTCTCAGGAAATCCAAGAGTTTTCATAAGGGAAAGGTGTTAAAAATCCTACTGAACGTGATGTAGCAGGCCAACAGCAAAGCGTGGGTAACACCCTTAGTAAAGAAAAACCTTCACAAAAATAAGTTGCCATTCAACGCTGCACTTGTCTTTGATAATGCTCTTGACCACTATAATTTGGTAAAAGAATTTCAGATGATAAAAGTACCTTGTCAGACCCTCACATAATTTTAGAAAGATTATTTCAATGCACTAAATTATTTAAACATCATTGATAAGGTTCGAGAAAAACTAAGGATCCAGAATTAAATAACTCCGGCCTGAGAATATTCCTGGCTTAGATTTAGGAGACCAGGCCTTCTCTTTCAGTAATTAAATAATTAAAAAACTGTTGAGAAAATTTTCAAGACAAGTAACCTATTAAGTCTTCTTCACGTTGCCAGTCAGGACTCTTCATAAAGATAAACTACGATTAAATTATTTACCAATGTTATTTATTAGGAAAATTGATTTTTATGTTGAGTTTTTTGGGAGTACGAAACGGACTAACTGGATTTCCATTATTTTGGGGGAAGAGTAAAAAAATAAATATAAATTAAAACATTTTTTAATAAAAATTCTTAACATTAACTATAACATCTATTGCACTATTGAAAATGTCGGAATATCAGACACCTTCGGAAGTTGAGCCACAATTGGTCCTTTAACTTGCGGCTGTAAAAAGCAACATTAATTCTCTAAAAATTAAAATTGACTTGACTTACCATCACAAATAAGTGGGTGGGTAGGGCTCTTTCGACTAGTAAGTTAAGTTGGTCCTGGCGTAAACCCGGTCCGGTGTTGCTGCTATCAGGAATACTTAAGTTGAGTTTGGGCAGTGCTACACTACCGGCAACTAAAGGATACAAATTGTATTCTAGAGTTTTAGTACTTTCGGGTAAAATTGAAATTTGAAACTGTCTATAGCCTGCAAACATGAAAGCTTCACTTGCTTCCATTGTTACGTCCAGTTGAACTAGCTGATGGGATTTATTATGTATGTGATACTTTATAAGCATTGGCGTTCGTACAAGACCATGGGCTGGTAAAACTACTCGTAAATTTAAGGGAATCCAATCAACTGATAATCCTGTTATTGGAACTTTAGTAACAGTACTTTCTCCATTAATTCGATTCCATTTTATTGTGTATTCTCCAATTGGTACAGGTTGATCTGAAGCTTTTTTAATTAAAGCTAGGTACACTTCTGTTGCACACTCTGAAGTTTCTAATTGCATTTCAATCACCTGGCTTCCAAGTGTCTCATCGTCGTTGGTAACATTATGAGCCTGTAATAATTATTTTGTGAAGTAAGTATACATATTAGTTAATAGCAAAACCACTTACAAAAGTGAGTTCAGTATTTTCTATAAAAATAGGCCAAGGCGAAAGGCATTCGATAATTGGCATTACAATAAAATTTTCTTCAACGTACAACTTTGTAACTTCCTCGAACATTGTAGAAAGAAACCTAGTAGTTACTTCAAAAGGTTTAACTATTGGAACAGTCAATTTTTCAATTTTATTACAAACTATAGGATTAACTCGATCTAAAGTAAAAACTACTTCAAAGTTAAGGTTTCTGCTGCCTATTTTATCAGCTCGTAAATACAACTTTGTGGCGGTTGTTTCCGAAATCTCTAAATCTTTTAAATTTAATACAATCGGTAATTTTTCTCTTGCTTTCGTAGATAATGTGGTAAATTCGACTAGAAATTTAAAACAAAATTAAGTAATGCCTAAAATTATAAAAGTGTGTACAGTAATATACTTACTGCCATCAAGACTTTCATCTTCACTTAAATTTATTTTTAGTTGCACATTTGATATGGAATGTTCCTCTTCGTTTTTGACAGCTATACTTATTTCGTACCATTCTCCTATTAACGCGGGTTCTGGATGGGTAAATGTCATTTTTATGTATGAGTATCTTGGAATTAACAATGCGGTAGATTGGGGTTTTATGTTATCAAAATCAGGCATGTTTAAAGGGCACCGCTTGAAATGTAACATATCCTGGCAAACACTTGTTGACTTTGGAGCAACAGCGGACAATTTTAATTCTAGGTAGCACTGATTTACATCACCCATGTACAAAACTATGGATCCAATCTAAAAGAAAAAAAAGTAAAAACAATATCAATACAACATACCCATATACAGACCTGAATCTCTTTATCTACATCATTGTAATCGGGAATGAATTCTATCAAGAATCTTTTGACTTCGTTGCTCATAAAAATTAATGTAGGATTTGATGGTACATCAGTGACTCCAAACTCCGAATTAGACGTAGGAGTATTAATATACACTGACACTTTAGAAAAATTTAATTGGAATGGGCAATTAGACCTGTAATGTTTAAAACATTGTAAATGTTTTTTTAAACAAAAAAAAACTAACGTACCTTATGAATAATTCGACTGTGACTAGAGAATCGACTTGGTATTTATTCTTAACAAACCTCGCCTTACAATCAACGCACGAAGTCACGTTGCTAATGTCTAAAGAATAATTTAAAGGCTTTGGGGAATCCAAAGCTTTTTTCCATAAACCTAACGCATTATTTAAAACTTTTTCAGGGAATCCAGTATCCGGTTCTGGAACGTGCCTGCATAAGATCTTATTAAAGTTTTCATAAATTTTTCGCTTATACTCAAATGGCACTGTAGTTTTATGAACAAGCAATTCTAAAGACATTTGCAAATAATCCTGTACGTTTCCTGTAAGGAAGGCACACTTCGTAGCCTTTTCCAAAATGTTTGAAATAATGTCCCACCATCCCTCTTGTCTGTAATCCCACAACATGTGGCTCAACAACCTGCGAAGAATATTATAAGATTAATAAAAATTTACATTATTTAATTTCAAACTTACGTATAGGCTTTTCCGTAATCACAAGAATTGTAATATTCTTCAGCCATTTGTATAACCAAATGCCTTCTAGTCCTTGGACACCTATAGGTTTTGAATTGGGCAATTGCATTACCATAAAGTGCAATTATTATAGCCTATCAATTAAAAAAAAAATTAAATAAAACTTGTTTTGTTTAAATTTAAACGCTTACAGAATGATTAACATTTTTTTCAAGAAATTGCAAGGCTTGAATTCCATTAGCTTCTATTTGAGGGTCTGGCACATCAGCAGTTAATTTTCCTGGTCTCCAAGGTCGTTGCCCATAAAATTCCATGTTGTTCATACCTTCTAATGGATCAGGACTTGGGTATACAGCTTTCTGTAAATAAAGGAAATTTTTAAAATGTACTTAAAATTAAAAGTGCATGACATACGCTGCAGATTTCATCACAAGCTTGTTTCCTCAAAATAGCATGTTGAGCAGCCTGTTGGTAATATATACCGGGATGTTGTGTCTGCACCGCCGGAAGACCTAATTTAACAGCGTCATAGAAAATATCTCCAAATACTGAAAACTGCTTTGACATCCAGGCATGATGTTCAAAAGAAAGTTCTTGGAAGCCCATTCTCGACTTAAACCTATCGGTGTGTGCTCGAAACTGTGATATGGCATCACGAGGCAAATTAAGTGAGAACATTAATCGGCATAACTTGTAGTTTATGAAACCTGCGATTGTTCTAATTTCCATGGCGTTTGTATCAACTATGCGTATCTCTAATAGGTTGTTATAGGCATGTGTATAATGTCTAAAACGAAAAAACTCGTCAAGGAAAGAGATATACTAAAATTTTAGCTATGAACTTACTTGTGAGCTGCATGTAAGTCTTGCTTCAGCTCATTTAAAAAACCCATTTTAAACTGATGTCTAATGAATAAATACTGATGGGTAGTTTTGTTTAAATGATCTCTATGCGACTTAATATTTCTAGCTTCTAAATGATAATAGTTTTGGGCTAAATCGTAAAAAGCGCTTTCCAACCTGGTTACATATCCGTATAAGTGATCGCCATGAGGAAGAACAAACAAAGATTTGGCATTCAACTCGCAACTTGCACATAAGCTAACTGCTCTATCTGATCCTAATATGTCTTCACCTGCCGGCAAAGGTGGTGAGTTCTGAATCAATACGACTGTTATTTTGGTTGCTCGACCATCTAATGCCGCTCTGTAATAATCAAAAAACGAGGTAATCAAAATTGTAAGCAAATTTGATAATAAAAAAGATTCACCTCATAGATTGAACACGAGAAGCGCATTCTATCATCTTCTCATTCCATAACGAATCATTCCAATCTAAGTCATAAAATATGACCATAACAGCAGGGATTTCATTCAAATGTTTGTTCATCCAATTACGTTTGAGAATTCCCTTGGGTATATACCACTCGTAGGAGTTTCTTTTTGGCTTGATTACAGGGAATTCGTGTGCAGGACCTATCAGCTTAAATAAAACCGGAGCTTTCTCTCCTCTGCCATTGAACGTTTCCCAAATTAATTTGTGAATTGAGTTGTTCACGGTATCTAAACCGCACATTCCGACTAATGCCAGGGGTTTCGCGCATAATTCGGCTGGCAATTCAAACTGATCGTTCAAATTAGGCGTCATTTTGATGATATTCTAGCAGTATGTTCGTCAGTATTGAAAATCACCGATTCAATAGGTAAATTGGCACGAAAACATCAAATAATAATAATCTACATTGTAATTGACAGTTGACACTACAGAATGACGTTTGACATGAAATGTCATTTATATTTATGAACGCATCCTTAAATTGGTGATCACCAAAATGTTGTTTTGGTATATTCTTGTTATTATGTTTATAAGACGAAAGTATAGCTATATTTATTTTTATATATACGATTCCTATCCTATCCTAACTGAAGAATAATTCAGAAAAAACGATGTTTTATGGTTATTTTGTAATTTAAAACAATGTTTTTTTTTTTCAACAACAATTTATTTGAATCCAACTACCGAATGTCTTTGCTGAACATTGACTTACAATAATGCGCTTTAAATATACACTTTCATCAGATGTATCTGACGAGGCTCTATTTACAACACCTTTTGTCCCATTAGGACTTGTGGTAGATAGTGATATTGTTATTTAGTAATATCCCAGGTGATTAGTTTTTCGTAGAGAAAACAAACAGAATGTAATTATAGAGCAAGTAAATAAAATGCAAGAAATTATAAGGAAACTTGGAACCTACAACTATCAATGTTAACCAGGAAACAAAAATAAATGTCCGGATGCTGCTAAAATATAATGATGGTAAAATATACAGTGCAATCTCGTATGTACCAGTCATTTCAAATATGCTTCATAAATGGAGCGTCTCCAAAAGAGATGAACAATCGATAGAAACTTGAAGAAAAAAACTCCAATGGATGACATGCATGTCTTTTGACAGTTTCATTCCTCAATGAATTGTTTAGCTACGTGCAGTCTCCGCTTATTAAAAAATTCACACAAAAAGTTGACTAAAAGCTTAGTAGAATTATACCTATTATTTCAATTAGATGGTTTGAAACATTGAAAATAATTTTATCATAAACGTTGATATATCGATAAAAAATCCAAATAGTTTTTTCTAATAAAAATATTTAAAAAAATACAGAAATTGTAATTTTTTTGGGCCTTCTTAAATGCAAAAAGGCAGCTAGAACTCAAGTCAACGTAATTACAGAACAATGCGTATCTGCCATCATGTTATTATTGAACGCACCCCTAAATAGAAAACATTCAACCTGTTGAGAATTGCTGTTGGCTATTTATCTGTCTGAAAGTGGGGTTATTGACGTGCGCAGAAGTTATCTAGAGAAGCTCGACGGCCGCCATCTGACCACCATCGTTTGGTCAACAAACGATGAAGCAAGTATGATGATGGACAATCAGTTTCGAAAAGTGGAACAATATTCTCCAAAATCGTCTCCACGAGGGGCCAGGTCCCCCGTCGTTTCAAGACAGGATTCGTCTGGAACTCTAAAAACAACGATTTTGTTAGGAAAAAATCCTTCCATTGTCCCTTGTGGACCCTTCTATTTGATGAAGGAGCCACCAGGTATGTTTTCACCTATTTTTTTAATTATTTCTCAGGTAAAATATTAATTTGGTTTCATCTGTACTACTCTTTAATAATTTAATATTGTTACTAGTAAAAATAAATGAATTATTCACAATGTGAATGTATATTATAAATGCTTAAATAAATATTTTTATATAAGCATTTAAGTTGTTAGTTTCATCTTATATAATACTTATTTGATACCAAACGAACCCAAAGAACTACTCCGAGTAACACTTATATGCCAGCAAATTATTTTAACTGTAATATTTAATAACTATAAATTTTAATTTTTAGGACGTTCTGAATTAACTGGAGCTACAAACTTGATGGCCTATCATGGCCTTGAACATTCATATAGTAAATTCAGCGGTAAGAAATTAAAAGAACAATTATCTTCCTTCCTCCCCACCTTACCAGGAGTAATTGACGCGCCTGGAGCCCAAGACAATAGTTCCCTTAGATCAGTCATCGAAAAACCTCCCATCGTTGGCAAAGAACTGTTACCATTAACAAATATTCAACTGGATGGATTTCGGTTACATCCTGGTCCGGTAAGCTTACATTTCTTTTTTCTAATTACCTGTTTCTGTTCATCGTCTTTTGCAGTTACCTGAACAATATCGTTACGCCAACCAAGCACCTATAAAGAAGCACAAAAACAAACATAAAAAACACAAGCATCGTGAAGGTGGTCCCCCGAGTCAAGAGACTCCAATAACGGAACCCGGTCAAGATACTCATGAAAAGAAACACAAAAAACAGAAGAGGCACGACGACGACAAGGAAAGGAAGAAACGGAAAAAAGAGAAAAAGAGGAAGAAGCAAAAGTACAGTCCGGAACACAGCGGAGGCATGACGCCAAGTCAACATACCAATACCTGATATTTCCATTTAGATCATGGTTATTTTGTTATTTATATTTTTATTAGTTTATTCAAATATTATGTTTATTGTAATACGTATAAACAAATATTATATTGTATATTATGTAAGTTAATAAATTAAGGTATTTTTTAAATGTGATTTATGTACTCCTGTATATTAAGAGAAGTAAATATTTATAGTTATTAATACATTGTATGCGGCTACATTTGGTGGCGGAAATGTGCCGGACTTGGGGGTTTTGCGCGCAATTTAGTTAAATCTCGATAAATCGAAAATTATTTAATTTTTAACCTATACCATGTTGTTATACCCTTACTAGTACTTGTCCCTCACTCAAGTATCAATCGTCAGAAAACATATTAGTAAGTATCCCGCACACAATGTGTTAATCTATAAGTTAGTAATAAGAACAGGTAAGTATAGTAATTAAAGAAATAATATTTTTATGCGACGTTTTTTCATTTTATTTTTCTTGAATTTCAATCTTTATTAGTAGCGCAGGTACTTTATGTTGATAAACATGAACAAGAATAGATTTTTTTACTTAAAGATATAATTTTAAATAATTCATAGATGTCGTGAGTACAGGCAACCAAATTTACACCTCTGTAACAGAAGTTTGAGGAAACCTTCTCATACATCTGCTCTCCTAATCCAAAATCGAGTTTTATGCATCGAAAACAAAGGGATAAAGATTTAATGACGCAACAGGTACTAACTTTTTATATCGTCCAGTAGAGCGCTAAGTGACTTAAAATGGAAGAATACTTAAAAAGTATTAATTCTAGGAAACTATTTCTTAATGGTTATCTGCGACAATCATAGATGGTGTTGCCAAAAAATTAAGTTTTTTTTTAATTTGCTGATTTTATTGTATTATAAGTGGATGACATACAAATGGCGGTAAAAACTTTATCCTGTTCTGATTCTAGGTACTTCTTCATATCTTTATAGTACAGGTCGAAGATCAGCATCCTGTTCTTCCTTCTGTATATACCTTCCTACCGTTCCGTGGCACGGCAAAATTACTCTTCGGATTCAGGCATGTCCAAGAAATCCAAAATTGAAACTCCTAGATCTTTCCTCTTACTTTGAATAACAATTCATAGGTAAAATAGAATATCAAGTTTAAATGAAAAATATCTATATTGTCATTCTACAAATGATTCTCTAAACAGCCTATTCTTACAGTGTAATTTTGTCACAAGATATTCGACTTTGTTGAAAATCTTTATATTGTTATTTTCGTTTATGTTAATAATTCAGGAAGATCCCCGCTACTTACTCATTACATCCTGCCATAATTGGTTTCTCTTAGGCGTAACATTCTAATTTTAGAAAACAAATAACCTTTTTGCAATAATGGTGGATGAGCGAACATAAAACATGCACAAAAAAAGCACCTTTAGAACCCAAAAATCGTAATTTTAACTTACGTGATTTTGGCGGACATACCATATCATTAAATTTGTTGTCATCAAACCATTTTATACCCATTTTAAAAGCATTTCTTCCTCAACAAAAGGCAACACCACATTCTCTAAAATATGTTCATATACATCTGCAGTCATCTTTTCCTTAATCCAATAAATAGTCACCGACACACTACATTGTTTTTGTTGTATATTTTGGATTAAATTCTTGTAGTGGAAATAGTACTTTTATTTCATGTGTCCATAAAATATTCTGCCATTTTGAGACTGGCCAATTAACATGACTTAGTGCAAAACAACATGTTTGTAGTCAATAGAGGAAACTTCCTAGGATGTTTTGCTTTCAAATTTGCCTTTATTTTATATAATTCACTTTTTATTTGAGTGGAGGTCTTAAAAGACTCCTTCTTTTGCAAGGCGTTTAATCTGCCGACAAATGTAGAACTTGCTTTTAATTTTCACCATGATTTTCTCTGTATAACTATATTTTTTTGCATTTGCAATCATTTTTGCTAAACAATTTAACGTATTTTAAATGGTTTTATCACTTTCCAGCATGTTTTATATTAATTCATGTATTTCTTGTATGCAATATTTACTTCGATCCATAACTATTAAAATATAGCTAATATAAAGTAAGCAATCACCTATTAAATATTTATATACTAACTTATTTTAAAATAAACTACAAAAAATTTGCAGATAAACCATTACAGCACTGCAACACAAAAGTTTAATACAATTACTGTTGTCAATTTAAATTGCATTAGAGATAAAATATAAACAATCTCGCCGACTTATACATAAAAATTATTAAAGTGCTCACTCAATTTTTCAATATTTCATAAATATGAAACTACATCACTATTTTCATGCACATAACTGTACTTTCCTGCCGTTCTGTGGCACAGCAACTCTTTGGATACAGGCACATCCAAGAAATCCAAAATTGAAACTCTTAATGTTTACATATGTTTCCCCATACTTTGAAAATCCC
>JAUIMW010000675.1:0-15603 GCA_033557785.1 Enochrus cinctus
ACTTGGAGGGAGTTCGGATTGCCAGGTCTTCTGTTTATCCTATTTCTGTTGCGATTTTTTTGTAGGAGCAACAAAAAGTTAAAAAATATTTGTAAAATATTCTTGGTAAAATTAATTTATACACTAACGGATTGAGATTCTTAAAATATATACTGAGTTGACTTTACTGAAAAATCTGTTAAATAAACCTACTTTATCTTCCTCATTCCCTAGACCTAAATTACAAGTTAGTATAAGAACATCTAGAGAAACGATCTAACATTTTTTTATAATTTTAATCTTTATTCATTTAGTTACGCGCCATTGCAATTGTGATGTTACGAAAATAAATATTTTCCGCTTCGCATAAATTATAACAGCTACCAAAGTTGCAACGTATGTATAAACTGCAAAACAAGCTTTCAACTGCACACAAATTTAGAATAACCAACCGCACATTCAGAGTTCCGAGAAAAAAAACCCTGTGAAGTCGACAAATTTAGAACGGGAGACAAGAACACAAAAAGTAATATCAAAACTGACATGCTTCTTGGTATATTTCTGTGACCGGAAAATGTCATATGTTTTAAATACTCAGGTGCACTTTCATCATTAGGTATTGAAATCTTCTTTGGCGCTGAAATTATCAAAGTTATAATTCTGTTTGATGTTCCTTTTCATTAAATGCGGATTCAAACTACATGCTTAGATATGTAATAAAAATATTTTATTTTAGTTGGTCAACATTAAAAAATACTTTGAGATTGCATATTTTTTGTGTAACTTATTTTTAATATTACTGATTCAATTGAAATTCAGTTCCGATTCTGCAATTTTAGCTGTTTGCCAACAAAAAATTCTAGGTGTGTCACATTATTTCTTCCGTTGAAGAAGCAGATATTAATTTTTTTGTACGTTACCATTTTTTTTTGTTTTTAATTAAGATGATTTTTTTATGTCCTAAATATATCATGTACCATAATTCACATAGTTACTTATAATTTTTAATCAAATATTTTATATTTTAATTAATAAATTTAAGAGATCAAACACATTATTATTTGGATTTAAAACATTTTAACTATTGAAAAACTTCTATTAAGGAATACGTTACTTATACAAAGATAAGCGAGGAAATAAACCTTCCTGTAAGTAAGTTTTGTTTAAAACAAATCCGTACACGAAATGCACACTACATCTGAATTCAGTGTTTTTGTTTTCATTTATACGGAGCGTATGTTAAAACGTCATAAGTCATCAGGGAACAATGAGGAAAATGTCTGCATTGTGCTCTATAAGCTGTAAAACAATGGTATGGAGAGCATCGCGACTTATTGTGAGGATCTACACAGAACATGTGTGTATGTGCTAATATCCTAAATGCATTATTTCAGAAACCTCCTCATTTATTTCTTGTTTTATTAAAATATTTAAACAACAAAGGCTGTCAGCTCGGGTGTCGACACATTAATTAATATCTCTATGGAAATATCAAAAACGAAATGCAGACTCGACAGAAAGCTTTTTTCCTCTGTTTGTAAATCCGGTTGGCTATTTTTGTATGTCTGAATTTACTTTTCTAAAATTGAAGTAGACGATCCTTTAATTTCTGTTCGTTATAATATTCATAAATTCAACATCATTTTAAGAAAATTGGAGAATCTCTAGTGTAAATTATTAAGCTTAATGTCATAGCCAAACGTATTGAAATAAATTTCAAAGGTAAATTGCTTTGGACAAAGGATTTTGTAAGTCAAATATTATGCTAGAGTAGTGTTATCAACTAATTTGTAATTTTTTAAAAGCAAAAGATTGAATTTAAAAAAAACTGCTTTATTACGGATAAAAGATATCGGTCAGCGGAATGACATCTTATCGAACAACATTATTCCATAGTACAATTGGGTTTTGCATATGGCCATAGCTGCGAGACTGCATTACTTGGTGTGGCTCATCACCTCTTTTAATATTTCTCAGTATATAGCTGTTGGTAATATTATATCACAGTCTCTCTCAGAATATTCTGATAGGGCCACTTCTTTATGATCTTTATTGGCTTTTTTTTGGCTAGGCCTGTCAATCAAAAGCTACGGGCTTGCAAGCGAGTGTTTTTTTTTAAGAATTTGTCACACCTTTCTGTTCATTCTAGTGAGAGAGGCGACGGTTTATAATTAATAAACGACGTATTAAAATCTGTATTAGAATTTTCTAAAACTCACTCCTTTATTTAAAACTCGAGTAAAACAAAAGCTATTTCGTTTGCATCGGATTAATTAGACATTAAAATGCCAACAAAAAAACTGCATGTGTGTTAATCTATCAAGGAATTATTAATTTTCATAAGTTGTTTGGATTATGAAATTAAATCGAGAACATTTCTTAATAACAATTTTTTATAATGTTTAAAGAAAAGTACGCCTCGCCGAGCTGGTTTCAAGTTTGGCAATAAAGCAGCATCATCAGTCAATAATTTCTCTGTGGAGATTTCAAACAAGGACGGACTAGTCTTTATGACGATCCAAGGACAGGTCCACCAAAAACCGTGCAAAATATTGGTGCTCTGCGCAACCTCTTTTGAATGATATACATGCGATATATCGTGAATTTGAAGACTAATTGGGAATTTCAAATCGTTTTTCAAAAAAAATTTTCATGGAGAATATGTGTAAAAAATAGATTCCTGTTGGATACCGCATCTCTTGAATACCGAATAAACATGAGCTTGGGTAAATTGGTGCCAAAAAACCTCTGCAGTTATTCAATACAGGAAACTCTAAGAACTTGTACAGTATCATCATTATGAATCGTGGATTTATTCATATGAACCAGAAAATAAAGCCAGTTGCCTCTTTGGATGTTCGAAGGTGAAAAAAATCTAAAAGATGGTTGCGACAGACAACACCCAGACAACTCACCAAACAAATGCAATTTAAAGTGACAAAATGATAAATTAGATTATATTCCATACAGTCCTGACCTAAGTCCAAATGGTGTTTTTTATCTTTTCTAATAATGAAAAATTCATCCAGTTACCAGAAAATTAAGTAATTTTATTGAACAAACAAATGAGAGGAATAACTGCGTCCAGAATAATCACAGAGAATATTTTGAAAAACTACGAATTTAAAAAAATCTAATTGATTACTATTTCCATTTGAATAAATAACCTACGTTATACTGTCTAAACAATTTTTTTGTGATAGCGTTTACGGATCTTTTCCTGCTATTGTTGTGACAAGCAAGCCTGGTGTAGAATTTACATGTCTATAAAATTATAGCAACGAAATTACTGACATATCTCTATAACATGATTTCTTTTAAGACGGATGTACATCATATGAATCTTCTTTAACATGAAAAAAAAAATATATCTGGGATTCTTATATATATCAAGTTTATTCTGTATATAATTAAATGCCAATCCATTTATTTTTTAGTAGTACTTATACATTTAAATTTAAAGTTACTAAATTCTTTTCCCGATCCATATCATATTGTCTACTGTGCCTGCGGTAATGTGCACTAGGTGCTTAATTGTCTTCTGCATGACATACTTGTGTATGTGTAACGTTTGTTCTTGCATGAAATCGCAATTGTGTAATTTTTGCCCAAATCTAATTCTTTCTTTAGTGCGGTAGTATATTTATGTGAATTGGTCTCTGAGTTCAGATTATGTACCTATTTTTAAAAGTTCACTACTTTCTTCGTGAGAACTTTTTATGTTTGCCATTTATAATTTAATCTCGTAATTTCCTTAGGTTGCGTAGAAAGAACGGCACTCAGTTTTTTTAACAAGATCGAATGCTAGTTTTCTTATGGAGAATAAATTATTATTATCTTAAAAACCTAAATTACAAAATATTAGTATATGAAAACAGTAAAACGAATTTCAACAAGAAAATATTTAACAGATTTTTATTATACAATTATAATTTATGTCAATGTGCAACAAGCTTTGATATAGTCATTTAAACCTAGAAAAACCAGTTTGTCGAAATGTGGGAGTTTTTTTGTGATTGTCTTTTTTTAACCACCCAAGATAAAGCAATCGCACTAAATATAAGTTTTCGGAAACTAAGTTTCCATCATCAGCGCATATTATCTTACTATCAAAGAAAATTTATGTAAAGAAACCGAAAATATTAATAATGTCCAGCGAACAGAAAAAGCGCCGACTAACTCATACGCTTAGGTCCTTACAATTGTTAAGTGTCCGGAAAGGAATGAGGCAATCGTTTTGCCTACCATTGACGGCATTTCTAAGAACGATTATATAATCGAAGTGGGTAGATTGGTGGGTCCCATAAACGTACTTTTCGTAGCTCGTATTTTCAACAGCCGTATTTGCATCTATCTGTCTTCTAAAACCATCGTTGACACCTTTGTGGAAAAACATAAAGGTATTACTCTAAAAGACCAGTTCGTACAGGGTCGTAGATTGGTTACATTGGCTAAGCGGATCATTCTTTCAATTATTCTTCGTATATTCCTAGTGTTTCCAGTGTGTCTTATATTAGAGCAGGAATTTCGGACCCAAGTTTCAGACATGTAATGAGTTTTAGACGTCAGGTTTTCATTTCACCAGAAAAGATCTTACGTTTTTCAATTATCGTGTCTCATAGGGATAGTACCTTTCGTATATTTGTGTCAACGAGTGAAGTCGGCTGTTTTTTGTGCAGGGTCCTGGGTCGTCCTCCACCACACCGTCAACTAATGATATAATCTAACCAACCACAAGTATTGATGAAAAGTTGCTTCTTCTTCTCGACAGAAGGAATCATTTAAGCCCATAGATGAACAATTCTCAAATATAACTCCATGCAAAAATACTGATGCAAATATCAAGAGGTCAGCTTCGTCAGTAGAATCCAACGACGTTGACAGTCATAAAGCCGACAAGTCTAAGAAGAAATTTGTTAAATCTCAACAAAAAAAAAACTAAACGCAGGATGTCAAGTAGACCAACTGAAATAGTGCGGCAAACTGAGAACTATCATAAGTTCAAAAATGTTTTTGAATCAGATCAAATTTTAAAATACGATAGGTTTTGTAAATTTTTGAACAAAGTTTTTTCACTTTGTTCAAAAAAGAATCGGTGATATTAAATAAATCAAGTCATGTTTAAAGAATGTAAAGCCTCGGTTACACCCCTAAGTTAAAATCTCGCCTTCACCGGTTTGCATTTGGTATGACAAAGCATTCCGCGCATCTTACTCACGAGGTCTCTTATCCACAAAGTCTGATGGTGATTCGATAAATGACCCTTACGATTAAATCTATCTGGGAAAATATGGTGTTTTCCATGTTGGTGGCGGTCTAATTAATATGGATAATGAAGCTATTGTTATTTTTTCACAAATACTACAGCTTTAACCGAGACTATTGAGAATATCATAAATGTAGTTGGCTATATACCTAGTACAAAATAGAATAGTATTTATTGATATATTTAAATAATTACAATTTGTAATCCAAATAAATCTAAACCTAAGATTTGTGTGCGGTATCAAGTACCTAATACAATCTTTTTTCATTTTTTCAACTTAAATAATTAAACTTTGTTCGACCATACATTTTTAGTTCTTTGTCCTAAATTATGAATTCTTCCTGAATAAAACCTTGAATTTTAAAGCAACAAAAAATTTGAACTCAAGTTTGCATGGCCGGAATTAAAACAAAAGTTTTCATATTCTTTATTTTTATCGATACCATCTTTGAATTTGTTGTTAATCTAAAAAATATGTGAAATTCATTTAAAAATTTATAAAAAATATAATAAAATAAAACAGGTGGAAGAAAATAACTACTTCGTGAAATGTAGGTTGTTTTTACAATAATTTTTACACTTAGTTCTATTATAAGAAAATAACTTTGTTTTTAATATTTGATTAAAAACATATTTTCTATACTATATCACGGACATAAATAAGCATTAATTTAAGACATTGGTCAATGTAATTAATTATTCATGTAATTTTTTTACTATTTAATTTAAAAAACAAAAAAAAAATAGTCCATTTATTCTAAAATTTTTAATTAATTTATTTGATAATATTACAAGCGTTAGCTGATAATGTCACCAGAAGTAACTAAACAGTCGATGAAGGATATAGTATATATCTTTTTACAATAATAAAAGTCTCAATCAATGAAAAAGAAATTTCAGACATACTTTTCGATACACCTTATTTTTCTCACTTTGATAAATTCTTATAAAAAGTCATAAATTTCATTACGTTTAATGCGAAATTCCATAAATTCTCAAGACATGAGCACCTTTTCTCAACATCTGAAACATTTTAGTAAAACTACGGAGACAAGAATCCCGCACCCACGCGTTTATTTTCGTAAAACTGGAAGTTGTCGTTTCGGGCACGTTGCCAGCCTCGGCACACGACATTTTAAGCTCTGCAGGGGTTCACTCATTATTCGTTTTTGTCTTATTATCCTACTAGAGATATTCATGTATATGATTATAAGTAGCCTGGCTGTATTAAGTCGGGAAAACTAATCTAATCTCTTTATAACATCTAGAATTCATATGGTAGTTTAATCTAGCCTCTTTGTCTTCTTGTGTACATTTAAAAGTTTTATAAAGATGGTTTAATATTATCGCTTTAACTATTATATATATTTTAAGTTTTGAATACTGAAGGTAAAAACATTTAAGAAATTTCGACAAAAGCATATTTTAGAAGGTGTATAATAGCAATTAATAATAAAAAATTGCATTTTTTACTCAAAAGTAAAATATGCAGCTTGTTTTTATTTGAAGTTATGAATTTATATTTTAATACTGAATTAGCAGAGACAAAAAAAATGTATCAAAGATTACACACTCTATATTTGTATCATAATTGTGATGTTAGGTTATTATTACTATAAGTTTAATAAATTAAATGATTTATAACGTGTTTTATATTGTAGCCTGGAGAAAAAAAGGAAAAGTGATCTAATTTGTGGAATTCGTTTTTGTGATATATAAATTAAACAGGCCGAACGTGAATGTCGAAGGTTGGCTTATAACTGATCTAAAGATATCATTACTACACAAAATTTAACCTTAGGTTTAGAAATGTAAACGGTCGTTAGAGGTTTGCGATGTGTAGTTGGAATTAAACGTAATAAGAAGTTTTGATTATGTGAAGAAATAAGTATAAGAAAAGGGTAAAGAACTATCGGCATGGGAAAGTTGGATGTATGAAACAAAACAGTCGAAAAAAGGGAACTAAATTGTTCTATAAACCCGTAAATTGTAAATTTATTGAAATAATTAACTTTAATTCATCTTTGGATTCTGATTTCTTTGAGTTACTGATATAATATTACTTAGTATCTAATTATACTACTATTTTTTGTTTTTTATTTTCCAATAAAATTTTGCCCTTATGAATTCTTGCGTTTCTTTATCATCAAGGGTCCCAAATAACCAATTGGAGACTTCTACAAAATTGAATAAGCCGCGTTTATATTTTGAAGAAATTGTAAAGGAAATTTTTATAATTGGTTTGTAATTTATATAGCAAAAAATTTACAAATTACAACAGCTAAAGGTTTAGTTAGATTATTATGCACAAATTTTATGAAAGGTTTACATAGAATATCTGCGAAAAAGAAAAAAAAATACATATGATTTTAGAATTTTGCATGAAATAGTCATTTAAATATTGATGTTCGTCAATTTTTCAAGTAAAAATTGTTTTGTTAAAAACTTTTTCGTTCCTGTTTCCAGTTTTGATCCAGGGATATCTAAGTGAATTTTATTAGGAAATTGGTTGAAAGGTTAAACAGTTCCTCCATCGGAGTGAACCGCAGATTTTCTAGGTTGTCGGAATTCTTTTATAGAATCATTATTGGAGGAAATACTTGAAATAGTCGCTACGTTACTTTTTATACATTTACATTTATATTTTTTTAGGATTCGGCCTTAAGCGTCTACGTCTTGATTGTTTTTTTCCCTTAATATACATAACAGTCAAAACAATTAAATTCTTCTAACTTTAATCTCCGTTGAATTAATTTGGATTGAGGATCTTTTAAATTGAAATGGTTAATGGTCAGTTTGGATATTCATCCAAAAATGTTTTAACAAAATCATCCACTTTGGATCAAAATATTATCGCTAACATGGCGTGATAATTAAAACTATTTATATAATATCAATAATATAAATTTTATCAATTAATATATTACGCTGGTGGATAATATTTAGTGAAACTTTTTACGTAAAAGTATCCATGTTCTATGCAGTTTTCACAATAATTTTTAATGATATGGTTACAAAATAAATTCGTTTTAAATTTCCAGCAATTAATTATTATAATTAAGAGCAAATAATTTTATTGAAATGTTTTAAAACGTACAAACCATCGAACCGAATTATAGTTTAATAGTTCAATAGAACTGTAAAAATTGGAGCTAATTTGCAGACGAATAAACAAAACTGAAAATGAAAATATCAATGTTTATTACATATGTATTTAGCCACACCTGCTGCTAATGCATTTGTTGCGGGCTGGCCGAGCCAAAAGGTTGTCGTAAATTATTTCGCTCCGTTGCTATGTGTTGCCAATAAACCGTTTTAAAACTTGAGTGTCACTTAATTTTTTATGAAATAATAAAAAGATATAACTTTTTATTATAATTTTAACTCGACTATCACAAATGGAACATATATACGTGAATAAATATTCTGTTAAGGTTTTATGTATAACATCTCGTAATATATAATACTAATTCTAATATTTCCATTAAATAAGGGAAACTTGGAGTCATCGAAGTGAACAGCTTATTCCTTTATCATATAACGGTACAATATTCTCTTGCCAGACGAAATTTACAGATGAAGTACCCAGACTCTTTTTTAGAATATCGCTCCAAAGATTCTTGTAATATGTGCTACAGAATATAAACAGCCAATTAAATAATTTCTGCTACATTTAGTCTGACTTAACTATTTCAATAAATTTATGAAACTATTCTATTTATATTTTGAAACTTTGGCAGGTAGAAGACATTTATATTCTCGTAGGGTCTAAAGGCGCACCTAGTTGTTAGTGACGGCGCCAGATAACTTTTAGAAAGTAGTTTTTAGAAACTCATAAATAACTACTAAATTTTATAGCAGCAATTTTTTTTATAAAAAACTTTAGGTGTATAAAAGTGTATGTTAATTGGGTCACTATGTTCCCTTCAAGTAAAAGAGAAATTGTTAGCCTAATCCTTTTCATAGCATTTATATTTCTATATGTCATATGCATGATTTTAATAGACTTATCTATTTACAATCAAATTTGTTTAAAAAACACATATTTTTCTTTCATACTTCATTTCCAAGGATCCGCCAAAAATATCTAATTTTTTCCAAAAAATCACAATTTGAACAAACTCAAAACTCAATCTGCGTAAGCATCAATTGTCGCTCAAATATTGAAAAAATTAAACTAAAAGTATCTGTAGAATGGAATTTATTGAATCTAGTTATTTATGTATTATATATTAACTCTGATATATAAATCATTTATTACCATAACACCTTTACATTCTATATTAATATGTATCTCCTTATCTAATAACATTATTTAAGTATGTTTCAGTATTGAATGCAGAATCATCTATGTTAAGTTCTAATAGAAGTGCTTTTATTTTTAGGAGCGCGTGTTGAATTTAATTATGATTTGATTTTTTATTTAATTTTAAGAAGTCAATCTCTGAGGCAGTCCAAACTTTTTTTTTTTAAATCACTTATTTGTTCATCTAGCTTTGTGCATTATTGTGCACCTTTTAGGTGATCTTTTATCAATGAGTTTTTTATCTTAACTATTTCTCCTTTTTTTCCAAAAGTGTACCTACTGCACGGTGTTAAATGGCCTTTTAGATCCAGGAAAATGGCAAAAATTTTTTTCTAAAATTATTTTAAGTATTTCTAGTATGTTATTGATATTATTTACTAACGAAATAGGATGGTAGCAGCATGATAAACGATCATCGAATTTATACACAGGAATTGATACCTTGAATTGGAAAGGTACAATGCCAGTAGTACAATTAATTTTTAATATATGCTAGAGGTTTAACGAAAGATGTGTAACGTTCTTTTGAGAAAACGTTTGTTATGCCGCCAGATCCTGTGTTATTTATATTTTTACTTATTTGTTATATAATGCGTGAATTTTAATAACTTTCCTTTTATATCTATATATTTCAAATATATTAATCATCATACTTTTTATTAAAAATGTGTTGCTCTAGATCATTCTTAGTATACAAAACAACTTCTGTTACAACCTTTTATTGACATTTTTTTATATCATTGATATCTTACGTATTACCATTTCTTTTTTGTAGGTTCGATGACTCCAAAAATTGTGTCATTTAATTTTTTTAATTGAAAGAGCAGCCTTTCTTTTTTTCTTTTCTCCTCTTTGAACACGTTCTTAAAATTTTTTCCACTTATACTACCTGTTGTTTAGTCAGTATCTTGCTATCTGCATATATGCTATGCTTCTTAACAACTTTGTGTTTATATGTAATATTTTCCAAATAAACCACCGTAGTATAAAACAACTTCACGCAGTGAAAGCCATTAACATAATGTCAAATTAATTTTGTTATGTTTTAAATTCATTTTAAGTTTAGTACTGCTGACTTTAAGTTGTGTTTAAATTATATTTCAAAAGATTTTGTGTTTTTATGCAAAATGTGCCAGAATAGCGAAAGTTACCGGCTTCCATAGCTCAGTTGGTAGAAAAAGCGACTATGGTAGGACAGACCCTGAGCTGGATTCAATGCGAAGAATTCATTAGTTAAGTTAAGGGATGAATTAGTCGAGATTCCGCAAAGCCTTTGGTTGTATAAAAAAGATATGTTAAAATTAATTTATTATTATTATTGTAAATTCATTACTTTAAATTGGTTTAAGAATTGAAAATTAAGTTCTAAAGTCGAATATTTAACATTTGGTGTTCATGTGATCGCTGCCTCATTTTGCGACTAAAATTACGTAAATAGAAGTAAAGCGCAAATTAAAAAAATAATCAAGGATGCACGCAATTAGGAAATAATTTATGTTAAAACAAAAAGGAGCTCTGTTTGGATATTTAAGATATCTTGTCATCAATATTGCATGAACATTTTACGACCTAACAAAGAAAACACAAAAAAACTTGGGAAAATATATTTTTATTTCTCATCATAGTCTCTTTTCAGCTCTACACATTTTCCCAGCGATGTTCAATAACTTCGATATCCTGTTTATAGTGATAACCATCGAGCGTCTCAAAATAGCCATCAACCGCAGGTTCCACCTCTTGTTTTAATTTGTTTTTTATCACTAAACCATTTTTTATGTTTGAAAAAGTAAATAATACGAGGGGACTAAATCTGGCGAATAGGGAGCGTGATGAAACAAATTGAACTTTAATTCATTGATTTTGGCCACTGTGATAACAGATGAGTGGTGTATTATCTTGATAAAACAACATTTTCTTTTACGGCCGTTTTTTCTTGATTTCATCGCTTAAACGTTGTAACAAGTTCGCATAATACTCGCCATTGATTATTTTCCTTTTGAAGATAATAAATGAAAATTATCCCACGCAAACAAAAAACTTTCAGTCCATTGTTTAAACTGTCCTTTCGTCTCAGGTGTGAATTAATGAACCCACGTTTTATCCATGATTATGAATCGACGCAAAACTCGGGTTTATTACTGTGAAATATCGCCAAACACTCGATTTATCCTCAAGACGTTGTATTTGTTCTATTGTGAGCAAATGTGTCCAAATTTTCTCTCATCATGAGATGTAAAGCACTTTTTGAAAGGCCTCCCATGTCTGCCGGTTCACACATCGGTCATCTAATACCATTTTGTGGAATTTCTTTATCATTTTTGGCGTGGTCACCTGATTTAGTAGACCACTGCGATGTTCGTCTTGGCAGCTCGTAAGGCTTGGTTTAAACTCTGCCAACCAATATTTTACAGTTGTAAAGAAAGGAGCAGTCTTATTAGAATGGAAGTTGGAGAAGACTTTATTTTATACCATTATAAAGTTTTTAATCATAATATTGTGATTTTGTAGGCGAAGCACATTGAAATGTCACTTAAAAAATCACGCCTCCAAATGTTCTCGAAAGTTGAGGGTGACTATTACTGTATTTTTTGTTTCAATCTCTTAGTGTGTATAATTTGTTGGCGTGTTTTTTTTTGGTTAAAATTTATTACAATAATGGAAATCTCCTTGAAATGAGGAAAGAAAGAGGAAGAAAAAACGTTACAACTTGTCGACATTATTGACAATGTAATAGATCATGATATCATCTCCAATTAATATTCTACAGAATCAGAAAAAAATGTAATTTTTTTTTTGTATTCAATGTGTTTTTTTATTGAAATTTTAACATTTAAGTAAATTAATACTTAATAAAAACAATGATATTGCTATCACAACTTCAAAAAGGAATCAAACGTAGCCCTTTAGATTTATTTGATTCGTGATACACACAAGTATGTTAGGCCCTTCTCTGTCTTGAAAGGTTGGGTTACCATGTGCAAACTTGGGCCTTCTTATAACGGATAGAGCATAGTTAAGTTAGATTTTGAGGTACGCCTAATTAAGGGTTAATTCTTTCTGTATATGGCTGCAAGAAGAGGAATAACTAATATTTCTTCAAGTAGCTAAGAAAAATATAATTTCATTATTATTATTTTTATTTTCTTTAACTAAATTGTCTTGTTATTGTCTGCGGATACTGTTACCTTTTTCCACTTCTTATCCTATCTTAACCTAACAATCGTTACACTCTTAAAAACAATTAATTTAAGATTAGTTTTAATTTCTTCTTACTTTTGCATTCTTGGGTATCTGCAATTCCACCTCCGGCAGTCTCTTGGATACTTTCTAATCTTTTATGGTTTCTTGAGGTTTTTAGAAATCGGACAGCCTACCTCTTCATTCTTCATTTCTATTAACCTCTGTCCTTTCTTCTTCGTTTCTGTTACAGCTATAATGTCTATTTTAGTTTTATAAGAAATGTGTGCTTTATTTTCAGTATCTCTTGCAGATTTCATATATCTCACCAGGGCTTTTCTGTCATCTTGAACTTTTTTGGGGTAATCTTCAGTAATATATCTTGGTACCATTTAGTTTTCAAGCAGTTTTGATGACGTCCCATTTTGTTTTTTGTGTGTCTTTCAATTCCACCATGATTGGCCTTTTTCGATCTACCTTGCGCTTTCCTATTTTTGTGCAGTCTCTCATCTCTGTTTCTTTATCAAATTCTACATCTGTGCCACGTATTGTGTCTTCCACTCTCTTCCTAGTCTAGTTTATCTATATCAATTAAAATTTCTTGATAACCATTATTTTTAGCAATTTGTTTAATAATTGTTGTTTCCTTTGTGAAAATTTGTATGTTCAATGGGATGAAGGATGCCATTTTGTGTTTTTCATAGTGAAAGTAATCTCTGGGGATGACGTTCTCCTTCTATGCTGATTTTCTGTATATTTCATAGTTGAAGCGAACTAGCTTGGAGTTTTTATTATGCCTAGGCCCAGAAAGTCTCATTTGTTGTCCTATTATTCCTCGATAGTAAAATTTATGTCCAGTTTGTAAAATTATCCAATAAATGTGAAGAAGTCATGGTTTACGGATCCTTTAATCTGTTTTTTTTTTTGCTGTTGTGTTGTTACGTTTGTTTCCTTCAGCATTTTTTTTGCATATGTGAATAAGCGAATTCAAGATCCGTGATAATTGGTAATGCTAACTCGGGTTTCTCACTGAAAGCTATTGAAAGGAAAATGTGACTGTTTATCAGCAATGTACACAAGGATAACTATTGTGAAGATGTAAAAACACATAGAGAAAATTTTCTAAAACATAAAAAATTGAATACTAAATTGACAAATAAAACTAACTCCAACTGCTATAAGTAAGGCGTTGAAAAACAGAATCACGAATATGTAATCAATCTCAAAAATTGGCCTTAAGATACTAAAATTTTCATTTCCGCTTCAGACAGGATAGTGAAAAAATTTTCTGAAGACAGTAAACCTCAAATAGCGATGAAGATGAATTCCTGGAAACTTTTAACGAATTGGTTAATAACCTAAGAAATCAGTATAAAAAATAATCTATATTTATTACAGGGGACTTTGTACATTGATGTACATGAAAGATCTACAATATCAAAGGAAATGCTTATGCTGCTAAGTGAAAATGGACTAGGGGCAGTGTTCGCTGATGCATCAAGAGTATGTAGAAAACGATGTGTTGACAATATTTTTGTTGGCAAATAACATAATTTAATTCCCCACAATCATACCAGATAATATATAATTCAGTAAAAATAAAGCAGAACAAACATCGAAAAATTTATTAAAAAATCATAACTGGATAACATTATATGTCAAGGATTTGTCTACATAGGAAAATTACACAATATTCCACAATGCTCTCCAGTATTATTGCAACTTGGCTTTTCCAATAGAAATATCTGTAAAAAGGAACATTACTGCTACCCTGATAAATTGGGAAACAACGGCTTTGAAAAAAAAAAAATTAAAAGCCAACTGGACGCTTGTTACACTATCCTTGAAATTACAAAAAATATTGAATTAATTAACGCGCACAAAGAATGAAAACGGAAATATCATGCTGAAGAAGACAGATTAAAAAAAGAAATAGCAAATGGAAATATTATCAAGAGCAGTGAAAATAAAAAGGCCACAGCATGGAAACTAGTGAAGCTTGAAACGAGGAAAGTGAATGGAAAAACAACAAACAATTGTATCCTCACGGCTAAATGCATCTATAGATAAATATATATTGATCTGACAAAAAAAGGTTTTTCAAGTATGGCTAACTTTGAGCCTACCACAGAACAAGAAGTAAGCAATATAATTCAATTTCTAAAAAAAAGAAGACCGAAGATATATGTGGAATGAGTGCATCGTTGCTATAACAAATTAAACCTTTTATAACAGGTCACCTTTATTATTTAATAAACAGATGGCTCCAAGAAGGAATATTACCTGAAGGATCAAAACAAACTAAAATAATTCCAGTCTTAAAGAAGGGTGACAAAAACAATAATAACAACTACAGATCTATTTCCATTTTTCTTGCACTCTCCAAAGTGTTTCCTTTCAAAAAACAAAAGTATCATCATGGGTATCTCGCTGGAAAATCAACTGTTACTGCTATAACCCAGGTTATGATATCTTGGACCACGGAAAAACAGAGATCTACGGGGAATATGATATTATTAGCTTTGCCAAGAAAAAAGCTGGAAAGAATTTGGCATAATTGTTGTTCTTCAGAGTACTCAAAAACGCAAACATTTTAGACAATGTTAGAGTATAGTTAACAATCTCTAAACTTATAAGAAAAGCTATAAAAATATAAAATGAAAACAAATGAGACATATATGTTTATCGTTAAATCTAGAAATGATGAAATTATATTTGAAATTAATTAAAAAAAATATTCTATGCTATGTCTTACTATATTATTTGATACCCTTCCCTTGTCAAAATACGGCTGTCTTCCCAGTTTAAGAAACATATCTTGCAGCAACATTTCTTACATTTACTTTTGTGAAGTTATCTACACCAATTTCGATTT
>JAUIMW010000676.1:0-15598 GCA_033557785.1 Enochrus cinctus
TCCTCTTCTAAAACCACTCTGTTCTGTCTCCAGTCGCGGCTCTATTGCTTTTCTGAGTCTTTCCTCCAAGATTATTTTGTAGACTTTCGCGACCGAGCACAGCAAAGATATTCCTCTGTAGTTCTCATATATCCTGTTGTCTCCTTTCTTGTGTATAGGAAGTATTTTTACTCTTGTATATTATGTTAAGCTTCACTAGCATCGATTCTCCTTCCTCCTCCATATTCTTGAGTTGTTCCGATTTCATTCCATCATGTCCTGGAGCCTTTTCCATATTAGTAGGAAAAAAAGGCTTAGAGATATGAATCGTGTACAAATGAGACCTGAATCATAAATATTTACTTTCTCGAATAGATGACAAATATTTTTTACAGATGTATTCAATTATTTTATCACAGAAACTTTCCAGTACAACTATTGTAATTTAGATGTGGAAACATTTTTTTAATTATTCCATATTTGTCTATATATATAACCTACATGGGTAGTTTAGTCGATGAAAGACATTCCACGTCTCCCCTTTGGTGTTTCTTTTTTTGTTAAAATTAATATTAAGTAAAAAAAAAACAATACAAAAGAACCGCCAGGAAGCATGGAAGATAAGATATTATTTAGAGAAGTAGAAGGTAAGTAGTATTTCAATTCAGAAAAACATTGGTAGGGTATACCTGGAAAATACTATTCACGAACTATTTTTTTAAGAAAGGTTTTTTAGTTAACTGAAGGACATCTGTATGCAATTCTAAAAAATAAAAATATTTCCAACTACCAGGAAGCCACATTAGTTTGAATAATCAGAAGGCTTCTATAATATTAATAATTACCATTCCATTTATTCATTGATTAACCTCCTACTACTGTTTCGTCAGTTATGCTACGCCTACTGGCCTGAGAGGCCAGTACCAATTTATAGAACATTGAAATATAAAATTATCAATTATAACATTTTAAATTAAAACTTAAATTTCTTACTTATATCTTACCTATTTTCATTAAATAAAAGTACGTTAATTAATATATATATAAAATAAACCTGATATATTTTGATCACAAAATAAAACTACCATTCTTCAAATATCCGTATAAAATAAAACTACATTATTTTTATTTATTTTTTTTTATTATTTCAAACGTTTATCACAAATTATTTTAGCATGATTATTACAAGTATTTTAAGGGCAATGTATACAACATTAAAACATTCTTATTTCAGTTTCACATAAATGGCATTGTTTATGTTGTTTTTTTTTCTGATAAAGTTGAAGGTGCTGTAGAATTTTTGCGTTTGTTTCTAATTGAACAGTTTATAATTTTTTAGCATTTTGTCTATAAGATCAGTGCCTCCTTTTGTTTTGTTATAATCGATTATCATTTCCGGTCGCATCACTATGGGACATTGTGGACAGTAAAATTACTGCTCTTCCTTTTCGTGGTACATATGACGCCAAGATGAGGTTCTTGTGAAGCCGAAAATTCTTCTCGAGAACAATTTGGGGGAAAACTTTTATGAATAAATGGTTTATTTTTCCGCAATGTTTCAGTTATAGTTAGGCCACAACTTTTCATATTTAGAGCAAATTGCTTTGAAGTGAAAAAATTGTCCATTGTTATATGTATTTCTATTTGAACCATAGTTTCATATTATCCATAATTTTTCAACAATCTTTTCGCCGAGATTGATAGCACGTTGATTTCCTTCTTTTCCTAAATATGGAATCCCTCCTAATAGAAATCCTGTTTGCAAATCATTGATTCAAAATATTTTTATTCTATATTTTTCTAGTTATGATGGCATATATTGTTTGAATGGACACTTTCCACCAAACCCAAACAATTGTTCGTCTATAGTTAGATTACATGATGACATGTAACATTTTCCCAAATTATTATTTACCTGTTCCCACAAGTCTCTGATAGGTGCAAGTTTGTCATTTGCATGCCTTTCATGTCTTGAATTTTTATCATCATATCCAATAAATCGACAAATTTCATGATATCTATTTTTGAACAAGATCGCTAAAAATTAAAGGCCCGTATCTTTTGCTCCATAATCGGTCAATACTAACATCTGACGATTTTAGATGACCGGCTGTCAACAACACCCCAATAAATGCATCCATCTCAATATTATCGACTGGTTTCCATTTTCTTTTATATTGCTTTTCAGGGTGAACTCTGATAACCTCCTTATTTGTAATGTCTGTTATTATGGACAATAAATTATCTGGAAAAAATAAACGAAAAGCGTCTACTGGATCTTCAATTGTAGTTCCCGGTAGTAAAATGACTTTGTTGGTCAAACCTCTAATAATATTATGTGCAGGGGTCCTCCCAGAAGTTTGAGGAAAACAATACCACAAACTATGATCTTTTGCTGGAGGATGAGTGTTGTCATTACCAGGTGCAGCTGATAATTCCTCACGTATTTGTAACTCTTCTTCGCTCTCAGCATCGCTGTGGTAAAAGTCGACACTCGCATGATCAGTATCTTCTGATTCGTCACTACTGTTTGTATATTCTTTGTCTGAATTTTGGGTTTGTGTAAGCTGATGGATTTCTTTATCGTTCAAGGAGTGAGACATTTTCGGGGATATTTTTCTAAAAATAATGAATAAAACAAAAATTAAAATGGTTAATAACATCAGTATAATATCAGTTGTTGATTTAATAAATATAATACATACCTGTGTACAAAATACGGACAGTTAAAAATTTCAACAACTGACACAAACACTCTTAGCAAAGAACAAACAATTGATTCTCGACGGCCATTAAAGAGAGGGTGACGGATTTTTTTATAAACAAATGCAAGTCATAAAATTTTTTTAAATTTTTTCTCAGAAAGTTTTGCATTTTTTCGTGGAATTAAAAGATTACCTAAGAGCTTTTTAACGTTCATTAATTCTAAGGAAAGATATATACATAGGTAAAAGTGGGCACGGCCGCTCTGGCTGGTAGAATGAGGTTAGCAGTCAATAAAACAATAAATTAATCTCTATAAAATTTGCCATAAAAACATAAACTTTTGGCCGGATGGACTACTAACATCGGACAGTTGAACGACGAAGGGTTAATTGAACCAAAATAGTGTAGTGACTTATAAACTACAATAATAAAATCAATAATTTATTATTTAATGTCTTTTTAATAGGATATACAAGGAAAACCCATTTTATAAAAATGTATGTAAATTTATTAAAATTGCCTAGATTATATATGGTTATTTCTCATCACCATTAACTATAAATCTAAAAAAATCAACATGAATGTCTACAGATGCTTTTTTATGAAACTTATAAGTAGAAGGTAAGTCATATTTTAATTCAGCTAAAACTTCACCCGTAGCTCCACAAGAACTTGCCGTTTTCAAAACATGTTGTCTCGTAGAAGATTTATGTAATGAGTACACTACATTCTTTGATAATTTAAATGCTTGTTTTAAAAATAGCATGTCCATTCCTGCGTTCTTTTTGGTTCCAAAAGGAGGATTCATTATCACAGTATCAAATTGTTTTTCAAACCTAAACAAACATTAAAATTAAAAATAAATTGATTACAAAATAGTGCTAGCTAACCTAGGTGATATTGTAGTCGTAACATCACATTGTATAGCATCAATATTCGTTAATTCAAAATCGGCAACATTTTGGTTAAAAATTTCCAATGCATCTTCGTCAATTTCAAAGCCAAGAACAAAAGCAGCATCCATTGCCGCTGTACCAATTGAAAGAGATCCACATCCACTGCCAAGGTCACCAACAAATTTCCCTTCAATATCGCCATATTGGGACTAAAAGAAAATAGATATTTAGACAAATATTACCTAATAAATTTAATTTTGTACTAAATATGAAGAATATTGAAATGCATTGAAATTAAGTTAAAAACAAATAAGATATAAATTAAAACTTTTTCCAAATAAAATTTTCTAAGTCATATGCAAAGAATTTTATTTAATTTAAAAACCCATAAATATTAACAATTTGCAGTTTGAAGCCAATGCATCAACACTAGTAAGAGACCTTTATCAACTTACTTGAATTGTGTAAAGCATGTGGCATGCTAAATGTGAAGGTGTTACGTATTGTTCCAAAAGTATTTTAGGTTTTTCAAATTCATCAATCTCCTGTAAAAGTTCTTCTAAACGACGTAGCTTTATGCAAGGGAACATATTGAAAAGTTATTTAATATCAAACCGAGGCAGTACAGGTAATATTAAATTGCCAAATGATGAATCTTGTGATATAAAATATCCAGTGGAATTATTATTTGCTGTTTGTAACGCTGCTCTTTGAGTTGAACTCATAGAGTGGCCATCAGCATTGGAAGAATTCGTTCCTCCCAACACAGGTAGTGAAGAGGAGTTTAAAGAAGACGCGACGCCTTGTTTTAAAAGTAGTTGCTTCTTGATCTGTAGCTCTTCTAATATTTTGCGATTAGCCAATTCTAAAAAGTTATTATAACCTTTAAATAAATATAATTTTTTGATTACTTATTTTTTTTACCTCTTTGAGCGTTAGGTTGTGGAAAAGCCATTAAAATGTTAACTTATCTTGTTTAATTAATTTTATATTCTAATAATAAATTAACAACTGTGCAGGAAAACTGCTTTTCAAATATATTTGACAAATGACATCTGTCAAGTAGTATAATGTGAGGTAGCGTTGTTGCTGTTGTGAACTTAGGGTAGATTATTGACAAATATAGTCAAACGCCCAATGACATGAACTCTGCTCTGCTTTGTGGGATGATAGGAAAAGGACGTTGGAAATACCTGTATATCACAGAACACATCTATCTTTATGTCCTACACTCAATAGCTGTTGAAATATATTTTTGGAGATCTGTTTAATGTTAGAATTGCTACAGATATGTAAAAATATATGTTTCTCTAGCTATTGCTCTGTAGTATCATTCACCGTTACCCCGATGTACTCAGTTCAGGTAGAAGTTTTTTTGCAGTGCATTGTTGACCTGTTCTTTTATTGTCTGTACTATGGCTTAAATTCTAAATTTTATACGTTTAAGTTATCTTTAAAATAGGTTTCAAATCGTTTCAGTGCGATATTTTGTGTGCGTCATATGTCGAGTAGAACTCCAGTTCTGCGACGGATTCCGGAACCAAGGACGCTTTATTTACTGAAACAGTTCTTAAACCGGATTAAAGTCGAAGTTAATTTCGAATAGTAGTGCCATCTATTATGTCCTTTGAGAACTGCTCCTCGTACTTAGAGTGGTGGTCGTCTTTAAACTGGTATTCCCTAGTGGATGATCTTAAACTGGGGTTCTACTGTATTAGTATTCTTTAACATAAAATTACATTCATAAATATTATATGTCAACAGGTGACATGTTCAGCAATTTTCAAGTAAGAAAGACTGCTTTTTTCACATATTCCTTAAAATTTTCTTTACTTGAATTTTCTGTCAACTTCAATTTTTTAGGCCCAAATTTGCTTCTTTTTTGAAAACAATATATACATTGTGTATTGCATAAACTAGTACTTTTCACCATGTTCTGAATGTATATGTATGGTGACGTCACTCAGCTTTATTATCATTTTTTTTGTCTTCACTAAAGGTTGCCATAAACAGTATTAATTCTGATTTGAACTCCTTGATTAACTTAGCTAATAGTCATTCCCTTACAATAGTGACAAGGGGTTTATCAATGTTTGTAAATAGCAGTTGAACAAAAAAAATTAAAATTCATAAATGATAGTAAGTTAAGATGTGAATTTATTAGTTCAAAAATCATTTGCCATTCTTAGACTTCTTTGCAACGATCGATCTACACTTTTCTGTGAAATAAATCTAAGTTATGTCTGTTATACTTTAATATTGTCTTTTATAGCAATATTTTACATTATTCTTGTCTGGATCGTGAAGGTATAGGGTGTGCTTAAATCAATTTCATATGCCTTGGAATGGGTCAAATGGCTTAATATGATTTGTCATCAAGTTTTCCACCTTATTTCTACAACAACAAAAAAAAAATTTAGAACAGAAGCTAGTAATTTAAATTTACTTTAACAATACCAAAAAGCAAGTCTGTTATCTTCAAATGTTCTTTCTCTCAATATACCTCAAGAACATACAACTCATTACAGTTACAATTCATAAATTTGTTGATTAGTTGTTTTATGCCAAAAGAGAGGTGTCATCTGCTGGATGTGGCAAAGACAGTAAGTTTGTAAACAAAAGTTTTTTGTTGTACGTCTTTATCTGAGGCTACTTGAAATTCGGGGGCGAATTTTTTCTTGTCACCTCACATTAGTGAGGCCTATCATTGGTGGATGTTTAAGCTATTGCATACAAATATTGTAATTCATTTTGATAACAAATAAATGATATTATTATTACAAAATTTTGTTTCTCTTTTGGCATATGTTAACCTACTCTGACATCTTTATAACAATTTATGTATAATATATTTAGAAATATGAGAAGAATAGAAAGCCTTTCCTCTATCATTAAGTTAAAACAATCACATACAACTCGATAAAAGTCTAATACTTGTGTTCTGATATTATACCAAACAAATACAGAACCTATTTCAAATGGAAAAAGAGATATTATTATTTTATATTAAAAAAGGAAACTTATACTAATGTATTAATCCATATTGATTTTTTCAGTATCACTAAAATTATTGTATAATTCATTTAATTATTATGTTGTTTGCATAGGTATATGCAATAAAACATATATATTATAAAATTTAATTTCATGATGAAGTTGTGCTTTCTTCAGGCTTTAGGTAAATGGGACTGCTCATTATCTTTTCTTTATATTCCCGCAGGTTTTCTCCATCATATGAAATCAAAGGTGAAATTTCCACAATATCTCCTATAATTTCTGCTCCCGCTTGAATAAGCCATTGTTTATGCAAACTATTTAGTTTCTGTACGGCACATTGCCCAATAAGTTTAAAGCTTCTCTCATCATATAAAAGGTTTCCAAATTCAGCTTCGTCTACTTCCCAAATATAAAACTGTTTTGATAACGGAATAATGTCACACAAGTCTTTTTCTATAGCAATTCCCACAATTCCTTCTGATTTATGCATTGTAGACTGTGCAGTATAGAAGTGTTTTTGTTTTACAAGTTGGTGCTGAAGTATTTCTAAATTTTCCAGAAGCTCTTCAAAATATGACATTTTAAAAAAATATTGACCTATATCCATACAATCCAGAATGTAACGTTTATTTTTTTGCTCAAGTAGTTTTTCAGGATTTATATTTCGATGGGGGATTATCTTCAATTTCTCATTTAAAAAACAAACGACTTTACATTGTTCATCCATATGTTGTGTTCGAACAATTTTTGCAGCACAATCTGCTTTTTCTTCTATACAAAATCCTAAAAAATCAGGGTCAGCTATCTAAAAAATAACATTTTTAAAAAAATATAAAAATCAATAATAGCCCAACTTACTTTTACCAGTAAATTTTCTGAATTGTACATGTATAAATATTTAACTGATTTATTTTTCATGTGTTCTAAAGCACCAGATACTTGCAGTGCTTCTAAAATACCCCCTGTTCCATCAGGTTTGCATGCTAATCGACTTTGGCTATCTAAAATAAACTTCCCTTTGTTGTCAAACATAGGAAATGATTTTTGTTCAAAAAACACAACTGTTTTATTGGAGAGGCCAAAATAAGCGTTATCTTTGAAAAAGTTCACAATTATATCAGTGTTATTCATATTTGTTACAATGTACCACAAAATTATATTTTTATTATGTTTGTGTATTTTTGATATCGTTTGAAGTCGTATGATGCGTTCAGCATGTATTTGGAATACAGATTTACTTGATGTAAGTCCTGGTCTAAATATTCCAACTGCTCTTTCAGGACAGGATTTATCATCTTGTACCATTACGACAGCAATTGAGCCTTGAGCAATTGCGTTTAATCCTGTAGAGCGATACTTTGATAACATGGTAGAATGTTTAGCAACGTGGTGGTTCTTATAAGTAAAGGGTGTCACTACACCCTTGACAAAGTCTGTCTTTGATTCACGGCATTTAATATATATGGCACATGCTTCAGGTATATGTAAAGTATAAATATATTTAACAAACTTTTTCTTAGAATCATCATCTAATTGCTTGTAATACTGTAATATGTGACCTTGATTAAGATTTTTTAGCATATCAAAAGCTTCTCGAGTGTCTTCTTTTGATATAGCTTTAGAAGACACCTTCATATTGAGTTTAAATTAATGGTTATAATTTTGACATACAAATATATTGATAG
Source organism: Enochrus cinctus (assembly GCA_033557785.1). Taxonomy (NCBI): domain Eukaryota; kingdom Metazoa; phylum Arthropoda; class Insecta; order Coleoptera; family Hydrophilidae; genus Enochrus; species Enochrus cinctus. The sequence continues at coordinate 8,264 of JAUIMW010000676.1, forward strand.
CATGTTTTCTTATTGAATTTTACGTTGACTATAGTGTGTTAATTAAATGGTTGTAAATGTTATTAGAGATTGGAACTAATTTAAAAAGATTATTGATCATTGGTGTGGAAGCCTTTCTTAACATTTTCTTCTTGTTTATATATAAAAGATTTAACTTGTCTGGATCTATTTTTTTTACATACAATAAAGACCAAAAATAAACATTTGTAGTTGTCATAATAATTTTGGCTTGTATTGATTTATACATGTCAAAAATATTACAATATAAAATAGTTTAAAAGAAAGTAAAATCTAAGAAATTAAAAATTTAGCTTACGAACTCTAAGCACAATGTCAATTTGTAGCCCCAAAATTTTGGCCACACAATGGTACATAATACATAGTTAATCAATTTTATCTTGAGAATGTTTAGACTATATGTGTTAATCAATTTTGATGGAAAATTAAAAAACAGAATATTTATTAAAATAAATCATGGAACTATATTCAGAAGATGAAAACACTGAAGATCACTATAAATAAACCGCTTTGCTTCTGCAAATGACTTTTTTAAACTATGTAAATGCACTCAAAGGTGCACCTCAATTTGTTTTTATAAAAATACCTCCATATATTATTCCTCTCTGAAACAGAAGCAATCCGTGATAAATATTGCCAAACGCATTATAACAACTTTAATGCTGCATTATCACTCCTTTCAAGAAATGTTATCATCTGAGATTCCAGGTAATACAGTTGCACAACTATACTTTGACTTTAACCTATATTCAGTTTGAGGGAATATGTTTTAATAGTTTATGTCCAATACGAGTACAACTTGTTCAAGAATTTTAGATTTGAAAAACAGAATACTAGTTATATATCACTAGATTTACAGATTACACTCGTCTTTCGGAGCATTATTTAAGTCTTCTTCCTCCAAATTGTCTGATACATCTCCTGAATTAGTAAAATTGGAAAATTCCAATGTCAGTTTTAACAACTATGTACAAAAATATTGAATAAATATGTTGTCATGTTACACACTAGCGGATGAGTCTTCTATTGGTCGGATTATCCACTAATGGACCAACGTAAAGCGTGAGAGGTCGCTCAGCTTACAAAGAACCAACACATAGCTGCATATCCCTAAAGGTAGGTATTTTACGTTCTTTTAATAATTTATTACAAGAGTTTCTTTTAAATACATTGAAAATGTTTCTTGTGCATCTCATTTATAATATAAAAATGTAATTCAATTAACATAATTTCCCCCATAACATGATATCGTAAGACACTCACAAATTAATAGTATAACAAGCAGTAAGTGCCATTCCACAAAAGCTCATCAAAAAAAAACAAGAAAATCAACAATAGTATGAATAACTTACGATAAAAATTTGAGAGGTATCATTATTAAATTCAATTACTACATATTATTAAAAAAATTTTTGTTAAAGCTTCTCTTTGTTGTGGAAATCCTGCTTAACTTGAACTCATATATTTTAACGCTTTGGAATGCTATGATAAATTTTAAGAAATTTTTATATACATCATTGAAAAATGTTTTCTGATGCCAAAAATTCACCAAAATTACTGAAACACCCAACTACATACAACATTAAGAACTTAAATCCAAAGTTTCAGTGCGATACTTATAGTTGTTGTAAAGTACACGAATTGTTTGGAATATGGCATTAAATCGAATCTGAGCAAAACACAAAAAAAAGCCTTCTACTGCGAGTGATATATGCCATTTTTTCTTCAAGAGAATTAACTCTTAAGTGCATACAGGGTTTATGTTCTATGTTGGGTTGTGCTTTAGCCTATAATGATTGAATTAGTTTCAGACTTGTTTGCACTTTTATGAAATATAGATGTGTTGAGATCCTTCAATACTCTAGTATATTTTTACGCTCGTAAAATTTTCAGTTTAAGATTCATTATTTGCTGAAAATGACACTAAAGTTAACCAAATAGAAATAAATGACCATAAGAATTATAATAAAACAAAAAACAAAATATAATTATAATAGTTATTTTATGTCAAGGAAGATATGAGGAACTTTGATTGTCAAGGGCAACAGTTTGCAAGGATTGTTGTAAAAGTCTAGTACCTCCCGTATAATATAAATAAAGTATGGACAAATTATAAAAATTTGTCAAAATTAGTGAAAAAGTTATGAGTTATATTTTTGAAGAAATAATAAAAAAACAGAGAAAACTCGTGCTGTGTACTGCTGTGACTACTTTAGTCAATGGAGGGGCTAGTATGACAAGATTGAAGAGACGTGGTCGATGACAGAGTACAACAATAGGGGAGGGTTATTTGGCTGAAATTAAAAAATGAAACTGCAAAGATTTAGCTGACCCATTAGATGAAAGTAGTAGTTTTTAGTAGACAATTTTAAAATTATCAGCTTAATAGCAATAATAAATAAATACAATTAATATCTGCAGCAGTTTTGTTAACTAAATATTATCTTTCACTACACTTTGCATCAGTTGTACTGTGTTAGAATCTGCTTGTAGCCACTGTAAATATAAAATAAATAAAATAGATCAAAGGGAGTTAAGAGAGGGAGTTGAAGCCTTCGTAACTTCCAAGGGAATTAAGAACTTGCTTATAGTTGTTGCAAGTAAGGAGTTATTTATATATAAGGTCTCAGTATGAAATAAATTATTTATTTCAAAATAAACTAAAAATAACACCGCCGGTACGTCATGAAAAAGAATTTTCTTTGGCCAGAAGTTTAGCCTGAACAGCGATTTTTAATTTGTCCAGTATTCCTACTTTCTTTTCAAGAAGTCTATACGCACCACACACGAAAATACCAGAAAACCGTGGCTGTGACTTTGCCTGCATATGGGACTGTTTTCGCTTTCTTTGGTGTACTTTCACATGGCCTGATCCACTATTTGGACTACTGCTCTTTCTCAGGCGTGTAATGATGAATCCATATTTCATCTACGTCAAAGAAACTCAGTGGAATCGCGACGTGTTTAGTCGCATGCGTTTCTAATCGACTGTCAGCAAACGCGGTAATCAACTCGCGGGAATCTTTCTCATATGCAGAACACTATTTAAAATGTTGCTACACACGGGCTAATGACATATTTGCAGTCTCAACAAACTCGCATGGTACAAATAATTTATTTCAAATAATAAGGAAAAGATTCACTTATACAATAAGTATGTGTAAATGCCGGGTAGATATAAAAGTTTATACCAGACCACCTTGCTTTAAATTCAGATGGTTTGAGAAAGTCACGATCGTTTCGAAAAAGGAGCGCCCAGTCACTTCGTTGTAGAGAGCGGGTTTTCATTTATTGGCTTTAACACCCTAAACTTCTTTTCTGTTGTCAACAGGGAATTTATAAATAGGAATGTGTATATTCATTATTCCTGCCTTGTTGTTATTACACAACTTTATACGACATCTATGTGGTTTATTATCCATTACGTTGCGATCTACGTTACAAATACACAGATTTGATGATGTTACTCCTGTTTTAATGACGAAAAAGGTCTCCCGTTCGGGTCCATTGGTATGTGTACAATAACAACTTACAAGATACAGGTAATTCCAAAAACAATCGCAAATAAAAATTTCTTTAACGATTTTTTTTGGAAACGTCGAAAGCTTAAATAAAAAATTAGACATTTTTTAAAGATATGTTACAATTATAATTTAGTAGCATCGCCAGGAGTGGAGATATTGGATTTTTTCTGCAAAACGTATAATTTTTATTGCACCATTTTCTAATGGTAATTGGATTTTCACATGAGACTTTGAAGTTCTTATGCTTGTTTGTGCTCATATCATAGAATGTTTTAGCATAATTTTATTCCAAGGATTTCAATTGTCTACCGGGCAAAATATAATGTATATATCCACTAATAAGTACCCAGTGAGGTTCTCCTAGTAGGTCCTTTTTGTGCTTATCTTGTCGAGCCGGCCCTAAAATATGTTCGGTTTTGACGTTTTGAATTGGAGGTTATGTTGTTGACATATACTCGATTTGAATATTTTGTTAACTATGAAATAATAAAATAACACAATTATTATAATGAAGCAAGCAGCGAGTTCAAAAAATATGTTTTCCTTGTCTTCAAATTCAAAATCTGGCAAAAAACTTTCAAAAGATAGGGAAAAACGTAAGTCTCAAAACTCGTCAAATAATGATAAAATAGAGCAAAATAATAATGCAGATAAAAGTTCACCTAGTAAGGTACGTATATAAATTAAAGCTATTAAATATACTTGCTAATATGGATCTATATTTACAAATATACAGGATGTTGCAACAAGAAAGTATGCTGGAATCGGGCCTGATTCTATTCTCTGTTACTCTGAACAAAATACAGCTGAACACCTTTCGAATGATGTCTGTTACGCTTTCGCAGAAGATCTTAGTTATAGACTTCGTTTCATTATGAATGTAAGTTATTTAATCTATATTTTTATCACATGTAATACCTTTTTTCTCTCTAGGACGCTCTTATAAAAGCAAGACTGTGTGGGAGAAACGTTATTACATCAAGTGACATTGAAGCCTCATTTGAATCCCTTAATATTGAAAAAGTATTTGGAGCTCCAACAAATCCAAATTGGATGCCATTATCAGATCAAAATTTGTATTACTTGGATGTAAGTTCATTTATTTTCTTGCTCTCAATATATATTTTAATTATTTGAAGTCCTAATGCTGGATATATCAATATCATGGTCTGGCATTTATGATTTGATAGAACTATAGATGCTATATTAGCATTAATAGCATATCGTGCATTTTTAACTACTAATATAATAATTAATTCATTATGATATCACAATAATGAATATTATACAAGGAATATACTTATGTTATTTTGTAATATGTGCAACGAATTGGTCAAAATTAATTTAGATTTGCAATTGAATCTAAACAGAAAAATTAAAAAATGATATATTATCTTTGTTAATGTAAATGTGTATGTTTTATTGACACATTGTTGAAGTTATTTTAAAGTATATAAAAATTAAAAATATCACAAAAAAGATTGCATTGTTAACTGACTTATTTAATTTTTTAGGATCAAATAGTAAACTTAATAGAAATTGCTGAAAAGGATGAATATTATCAACAAACAAGTGAACCAGTACTTATAAGGAAATGGTTTCCAGAAACTAGAGAAACTAGCAAATCATTTAAATTTTATTTTGAATCAATTTGTAAATCTGTTTTGTCCAATCACGAAGAAACAAAACAATTAGCATTAAGGGATTTAAAACAAAATTGTCTAATAGGTCCCATTGTTGAATGGTTTTATCATTTTGGATATTTCCTTCTGAGTAAAGATATTACCTATGATTCTTTAACAATAAGCGCACTACAACTAATAAAAGTTCTGGAAGAAAGTTGCACTGCTCCACAGATTGTTTCAGAAAGAATGCTTTCGTTATTGGTAAGACTGATTTTGCAAAGGCTGCTTCGTTCAGTAACAACAGAAGAAGTATTAAAGCCTATGTGCACAGTACTTTCAATATTATGTGATAGAATACCTCTTAAAGATATCGTAATTGTAAAAACATTACAAAAATTTACTGAAGTAAAGTCTAATTTTACCATAGCTATGGTGTGTATAATAAACGCTATTGGAATTGAGGCTTTACAATCTATATTTTTACCCAATTTAGAGTATTTTCTTAGTAGAACTGAGTTTGATGATAGTCCTGAATTAGTAGTTTCTGTCTTGGTAAGTACCATTTGTTCTACTATTAGGATGAAATTTCAATTTATTATTTGTTCTAGCAAACTTATAATATTATATGTACTGTCCGAGCCAACAATTCCAGAATTGATACTATATTTTATAATTTTTTTGGTGATTCCTTAGTACCTTTTTGGAAATCTAAATATTATGTAAATAATGGTAAGTATTGAAATTGCTACATATTTTTAACCTGACTAAGTTCTCAAATCTCACAGAGATTATTGTTTTCCTCTTAATGTCTCCTGAATAAATAGTATAAGTTATTGCAAATACAAATAAACAATTTAATGCATACATATTAATAATGACATATTAGCAAAGAGTAAACATGTGATATTTTAATGATTTTCTATTTGCTGTAAATTTGCATGTTCTCTTTATCTTAATGTTGTTTTTTGTTTTGGTATTGAAAATCAGTTGTATACCCTCTCCGGTTACGTAAATTAATTCTTTGTGTGCTAATTATATTGAAATATAATTGTGTGCGATTGAGTGTGCATTGTCTACAAATTTGGGTATCGGATTTTTTGGGAGGGATGTTTCTGATTGAAAATGAAACTTGGCGGATTTGAAGTTGACAATATTGTTATCAAGGATTACAGCTTTCATTGTGGCATTTTACATTAGGGTTTTTATAGTGTTGTGTTTTTCTGTGAAGGTGTAGGTATTTACAGATTTCAAATTTTATTGAAAGAATCAAAGATTCATTTTCATTTATATTGCCCATGACAGATGATTTGTTTTTCCTGAATGGCTTTAACATTGATGATCTAAATGGAAATCATGGAAACATTGCAGTCATTCAATCTAAAACAATTATCTGATTCAACTGCTCATTCGGTTACCCTAGTTGATTTTGTCATTATTGATAGTGACACATCTATTGAGTCCAGCATTGGCACCCGTTATGTTCGCTTTCAAATATAATATTTATAATAGAAAATAACAAATTGATATTCCGATAAATTTTGATTACCCAAATCAAATAAATACACACTTCTCTTCGGATCAGATATTCAGGGATCCAATGTGGAATTCTTCATTTATATAGTTTCAGCATAAGGGATAATATTGAGGTAGTTTGGGGTCTTTGAGAGTGCACTTAACTCTATTCATTCTGAGGGTGTTATAAAACAGTTATTACATTGTCCAGTGACTTAAAACCGGACTTTGCACTTGTTGGTGTATAATGCAATGAAACCCTAAAATGTTGTGCCCAATGTGCTTAGTAAACAAGCTTGCAAAATCATTTGCTTCTCTTGTTACTATTGGTGATCTATTTCTCTCTCAGCTAGTACTTTTAGAACTTAGTTGTAAATATCTGATCCTTTTGTGGTTGTTACTAATGATGTTAATTTAATCGTATTTCTAAATAATGGTAAATTTTTTTGAATAAATTTTTGTTTTCAAAATTTTCAAAGAGCACACACCGGTGCACATTTTAACATTACTTTTTTTATGTATTCCTTATCACTAAAAGATTTCCCACGCTTAGCAATTACATTTGAGACTAAAAAACTAGTTTTTTTTGATCAAATCAATCATCAAAAAATTGTTACAGAAGACAAGATGCACACTGCTTTAACTCCTTTTTCAAT
>JAUIMW010000677.1:0-15597 GCA_033557785.1 Enochrus cinctus
CAAAATCAAACAAAAAAAGTTAATTATAATAAATTTAATTCTATTGAAATTGAACAGAAAAAATTAAATGATTGTTTTGAAGTACCTTTGCTAGATTTGGGTTAAAACTTTTCTTTTAGCTTAATTTCAAAAGTTTTGCTATTAAATAATATTAAACATATTACCACTCCTACTTATAATCCAGCTTCTAACCATTAAACAAGCTTTAAAAAAACTTTACATTAAATAATAATCTAAATAAATAAATAATTCAAAACACCACAGTGCTCACGATACTTCACTTAAGTTGCCATACAGTATATACAATTCAATCAGTGTCATATATACCTTTATTATTGTTTTGTTTGTGAATAAATTTTTTAACTGTTTATATTTATATATTTTACTCTTTTTGTAAGGTTTACTAAGTGAGTTTTCCTATTTAACTTATTATCAACTGTTACTTCCAGATACCTGTATTTTCAACAGAAACAATAATCTTGCAGTCGCAGACAATATTGTTACATTTATTCACATATACGCTCATAGTTTGAAAGGGTATTTATTTTTCATTGGAATATATGCAATGAAATTATTACGAATTAAACATATCATCAAAGTAAATATAGAACAGAGCTACGCTCAAAACCAAACTCCAAAGGAGACTCGGGTGACACCCCATGCGATAGAGGTAGGAGTCCTGAGCCGTATTTGGCTGAGTGGTAGAAAGTCAATTGTTATGAAATAAAGTTTGACCTGAGTAGAAAATCAATTTTTGAATATTGTGCTATCCTTAATTTACCATGTGCAGCTTGTAAATATCAAATTACATAAATAGGCATTATTGATATATTATGAAAGATATAATACTGAAGAATGACAACTGACATTAAAATTAGTAATTTATTATCGTCATAACATTTCTATCATATCGAAGCTGCAATTATAGGTACCCGAACACTATGTATATTTGAGTCAAAAAAAATTGTTAAGTTTGTGAGCCAAATATATTTAAGATGCTTGATTGCTTTGATTGTCACGGCACAAAAAATATTCTGGTTACAGCTTCGAGCTACCATCATAATAAAACAGCCTTGAGTTGAACTTATTTTGAAAAATATATTTACTTGCATATGTACACTTTTTAAAATACAAAAGAACCAGTGATTAAGCTCTTGTATCCCAGCATGAAAGGCAAACCTAAAATTAATTTGAGCATTAAATATTTCGTATCTGCTCAGCAGAAATATTAATTTCATTATTTTCATAATTTTGGATCCGAATTAAGACGGGAGTGGGTTCCCTTTAACTACCTTGTTGTAATTCAAGAAGAAATTTTAATAAATAACAGTTGTATTAGCTAACTTAATTGTTCTTAAATAATTTTCAGAGTTTTATCTTGAAGAATCGGCCATATTCATCTCCAATGGAAGTTAACAACAATATTGAACACAAGAAATTTCTATCCAAAAAACCTTCAACGATCTTAGAGGAAAATGAGTGTAGCAAACATACCTTGCATTGCAAACGTGAAATTCGACACACTCGAATAAAGACAGCTCCATCTGGAAAAATCCAAAAGAAATGCCTTGTTACTCACACGTCTGAAATCCCACATGTGAATTGCCAAAATAAAACGCCTAGAGATGCTCCTCTCACCAAACAGGTAAAAGAGGGCGATAATGCCGTCAAGAAACATGTAGGAAAAGAAGAACTCATTATTGACCATTCTATTGATAATAAGCTAAAACTTTCCATCGAGAAAATTCTTATTTGTATGGATAATATACGTATGACTGTAGAAACAGGTGTGCCTCCTCCTGATGGTGCCGAAGATTTAGCTAGACGGAAGAAAAGAGCTGTTGAATTTTCCGCAAGATTTTCCCGTGTTTATCTGTACCAGATTGGAAGGCAAATTGCAGAACTCCAAAAATTAATGAAGCCTCAATCAGGGCGAAATACTAACAGAAAAGTTAATGTACATCAGAAATTGCTTACAACACATCAAATTATTCTTCAAGCGTATCAAGCTTACCATCACCATATGCCTTCTTCTATCGCTATAGGAGTCCCAGAAAAATTAAAAGAACTTATCAATCAAACAAATAATTTATGTCAAGTACAAAGAACTATAATAATAAATTCTTCTGTAGACGTAGATGATAAAAAAGAAATCGCATTAAAGGTAAGTGTGTTATTTTGTTTGAAGTATTGTCATAATTATTTTGTTGATCCTAGTCTTTGGAAAATTCCTGCAAAAGTCTCCAGGATAAAATCCAGGAATGTTGTGAAATTAACTCTTCAGCTAGTTTACTACTGTCCAACCAAAGCAAGTTAACTTTATTAGGCTATAATATTCCCAAACGGAACACCAATCTCTTTCATAAGAAAAACTTGAATTCTAGGCTTTCGATGTATTCGAAATCTTCTAAGAAGGACCCTTATTGGAAAAAGGCTCTTGCCAGTTTGGCTTACAAAAAGTAAGTTCTAATAATATTTTGCACATTTTTTTATAAGTTTTGTAATGGAGTACCAGCACTTGTAATGAAATCCACTAATTTGTTTTTGCAAGTTATAATGATATTCTGCTATCATAGGTACATGTTCTTCATTAAAATTAAAAAAATGTTAATATATATTTTATACCTATTATTCAGAGAATGATTTTCTTTTAGATTAAGTGTACCATCACGCTATAAAACGAGTATGTACAAACACAGGCCACCTATTGTCAAACCTATTATAATGGAAGTTCCTAGCAAGCATAAATTTATTGAAAAACGATCTTCAGGATCTATAAAATCAGATAGAGTGAAAACTCCATTAAACGACGATAAAATATCTACAATGGTTGAAGTTGATAAAGAAAAAGGAACTTTGGATAGTGAAATCAACCTGAAAGAAGACATCATAAGCTCAATGAGCGTTAATATAAAAGATGATCTGCTAAAGCCTGTAGTTCGGAATCTATTCATGCAGTTTTGTGAAGAAAATAAGGTAAACTGATTTTTGTTATAACTCAACGGTAAAAAATACAAGCTGAGAGGAAATTAGTAGTTAAAAACTTAATACATCATTTGTTAAGAGTTCATACATTAAAATTTACTACTAACTTTCTTGCACTACGCTTTTTTAAACATCTAATATTAATAAAGAGATTTTGATATTTTTTTTCTATTTACAATAAATATAATAATAAATTTATTTTATTTTTATTTTTAAATATTAAGCATATTTTTTAAATATCTGCACTTATGTATACAGTATTCCAAAAAAAATGCATTATATTAAAAAAAAATATATTTATTTAACAAAAAAAGTTATTGTGGGGAATTTACAAAGAACTTCTATTAAAAAGGACCCCAAGCACTAGATAGTTTCACATTCACCGGCTCAGCATCGAAATTACAGTGGAATGTCTCAAAAAACATATACAGGAAAGAAACATTAAATACATTGTTTGTGAGAAGCTTCAATCAAGACACCTTAAAGAATATAAATCCTTCAAGATTACTGCACCGACTGAACACAATTAAATAATCTAGACTCAAACACGGCCCACAGTAGTAAAAATCGACAATCTTTACGGAGATTCCAAATACCAAGGAACATAATCAAAATAGACCGAAAGTTTGTAAAAGAAAATGGTCTAGCTGGAGCTAAAACTAAATTGTACAAAAAAATGTATATCGCTGAACACTGGTTAGCCAATGTGGAGGTGATGCAGATACATGTAAAAAAGTAAAAACTCAACGTTAAGTACAACATATAAAAAAAGTCCTAGGGACATAAAATTAAGACAACAGTAGAAGTATTTAAAAACCTTTTTTCTTGGAATATTGCAGTATATTATCACGACGCTCATGAAAGTCATCAATGAATGCCTACAGTCAGGAAAATACCCATCAGTACTGAAGTATTCTGAAGTTCGACTAGTGTATACGAAAGGCGACAGAGACAGGAGTCTTGTTCTCAATCCCTGGTCCTGGTATTAACCTCGCGGCATAAATAATCCCACATAAAAAAAGTAAAGTAAGATAATTTGTTGGGTTGGTAATAAAGAAAAAAAAAACAGTTAAAGATTTAACAAGTTATTTATTTATAATACATAAAATATTACATAATAATGTGCCTCAAAACCCTGAAGTAAAGCTAAATTAAAAAAATACATTGCAATATGGAAGCGCCGTTATATAATATATAGTAATAATTTTGTATGTTCAAAAAATATAGTACAATATATATAGATAATATATGTAAGAATATATGTTGTAAATTTGTCTAAGCGCACTTCATACAGACAGGTTTGCCTCCCTCCACGGAAAACGATTCCTGAGTTATGGGGTTCTTGCATTTCTGTAAGAGATCGAGTAAAGATTAGCGTTATTTCATTGGCAGTATGTGCGACTACATATGCAAATTTATTGGGTTAGAGGGCTTAACTGAAGCATGAGCTATGTTCTAGTACTACTTAATCATATTAGCAATTGTGAATTAGTACATATTTTTTGCGAAAAACCATTCATTTTTCAGCCTTTTGCTTACTGCGATGTGCCATGCTTTTTTTTTGAAGATACCAGCCTTAATCTGTCAATATAAAACATACAAAAACATCTTGTACCAAACACATTGTTTTAAGTTTCATGTACGTAATAAAAATTAAAAAGCTTTTGGAGATTTGAACCAATTCTCTCCAATTTATTTAATAAATTTTATAACTTCTATTTTGTTAATACCTAATTTTAAAGCATAGTAAAGAGAAAGATAAATATAAATGTTAGTAAGCAGGAAATTTAGTTACATACTTATTTATCGTAAACCCTTGGTTTACATGTTTTAATTTATCACCTGTTAAAAGAGATGGATAAAGTATCTTTTGACAGAGAATAAATAAGCTCAAAAAACTTTTAAAAACCCATATAAAATGTCCCTTATTACGCTGAAACTCTCAAAAAATGTTTGTTGATTAAGTACATGAAACTTTAAACAATAATAAAAGAGCGCATTCTCAATTTTTAGGAGCGTCATATCCGTGAAATTATTTTGTTTTAAGAGTATGTAAAAAGCGCTTGAAATTCTATTTTAAAATACCATACTGACATAGTTCACCCGGCACATAGACCTATAAAAGAAACATTGTTAACATCATAGATATATTTTTGTGTCCAAAACTAAAAACTGTAGATAACACTAAATAATAAAATAATTTTCAAAAAAAGTAGTAAATTTTTGTGTGAATCTGAAATTTCAAAGAGTAGGAATTATCACATCTGTTTACATATGTATTTTTGAAACTTATTGTTTGTATATTGTAATAAACATCATGGTGAGGTGTAATATCGGTGATGTCGTGTACTGGTAATTTATAATAAAATGTAAAATATTGTACTCACAACACACTTGAAGCAATCAGGGTGCCACTTTGCGTCAAGCGCCACAATTGTTTTCTCACTGATTGGTTTACCACACTGCTTACATTTGTCAGCGTAGTTAGTGTCAAAGCAGTTTTTGCACAAGGGCTTGTCGTCTTTCTGCATGAATGAGCCACCGGTTAAACTGGCCTTGCAAACCGAGCACATGAAGTGATCGGAGTGCCAGCTGTATCCCATGGCCTTGATAACTTTCTGAAAAGAAAATAAATAATATTTCGTTTAGTAAAAATTTACAATTTTTTTTGTTTTATTATTATGTATTATAGATATTTGAAAATATTGTAAATTTAAATAAAATGCAGAGTTGAAAGCAACACCTAAATGAATTACTGCCTTGTGTTGTACATTTTTGTTTATATTATATTAGGCTCATACATATATAGCATGAAAAACTAAACTTGTACTCTGAAAAATGTTATGTACATTAAACCTTAGGGTTCATATCCATAGTTACTGATTTAAAAGGTTTCCAAAACTAAATGTCAGCAGACAGTAAATAGACACAATGAAAATAAGGCAGAAATACTATTATATATTAATAAAAAAATTATACAAAAAAATACAGTTGTATTATAGCAGTGCCACATATCGAACAAATGCAAGTACGCGACTCGAAATACTAACAATTGCAAATATCAATGTAATTCTGGAGATGACTTATTGCAAATTACTAGAATGTAACTATGCAAACAAAGCACTTTAAACAAATATTTCAATGCATAACAGCACCTGCATTTGATTCAGAATTGGTGATTGACTCTAAAGCTAGTTTAAACAAATATTGGCAGATTTCCCGATCTTCCTACATGCATAATAAAAATCGTACAAAGCACTATATTATATTTTTATAGAATCGGGTGAAGGTCACACTGAAATCAAAAATACTTGTGTAACCATTTTTAATAACCATATTTACTACGAATATTAAATATCGGCAGTCGTGAAATTTACTTGTAGAAGAACAAACTCAAAAAAGAATTACAAAAGCATGTTACATACCTCCTTAATTGGCTTCTTGCAGGAATGACACTTGGGCAAGAAATCATTTGCGTAGCAGTCACCGCAATAAGGATGGTCATTGTTGGTCTGGAATTTGTCATCGGTGATGGGCTTTTTACACTTGTAGCACAAGAAGTGGTCAGGATGGTAGGTCTTTCCTAGAGCACTTAAACTCTGCTGAAAAACGGAAAATTACATCTTCAATTTCACCTCTACCCCGAGGCAAACCCACACCATGCAAAGCAAAATTTATAAAATCTTATAAGAAAAAAAAAACACACTAAAATACGTACTTTTCCTTGGATCAACTCGTTGCAAGTGGCACATCTCGGTGTCATACTCTGAAATTATTAAAAAAAAAATGCATCAGCGCTTTGGTCATTGGATATATTTCAATAAGTTATAATTCTAATACACACAGGAATGTTGATAAGATTAAAGTTATAACGGCTCGTTTAATTCCACGCCAATAAAATTTTTATGCTTGTTGATTTTAAATTACATAAAGAGCAATAAAAAGTTAATCCTGAAAATTATGAAGTAAAAGTAGTAAGGCTTGGCATTGGAATATAAAAACTTAAATTTAATTTTAAAATACTTGGCAGAAAATTGCAAATAAAACTGGGGCAGTATTTACCATGTTTGATGTCGAAGGTATAGAACTTGTTTTCTGCTAAAACTTTTTTCTTGAAATGTGTGGCTAGCACAGTAAAGAGTTAAAAACAGACTGACATATGTCAGTGATAAAAGCTTTAGATGCTATGGAAACAGCCTAGTTTCCTCTCTCACATTGAATATTGATCCTGAATGTAATGTGGTTATTTCTAGAGATGACTCAATGTACTCTAGTTCCACACATAATTTTATTAATGCTGTTTTGCAGGGATGGTACAGAGTGGTTAAAACACATTTTGTTTTGTGCTGATCTTTATCTCTGACACTTCTGATTAAATTATGGCTTTTAGCGGATAAATTCTAAATTTGCGTGCTTTGCCGTACCATATGTTTTTATTTTTTTTAAGCTATAAACATTTATAATTTTGTCAAACTGGGAAAATATATTATTTTGATGTATTTTTTTAAAATATTAAATAAACAGATGTTGTTTTCTTGTGATATATCTGTATTTTTGGAATTTAAAACTGAAGCGGTTATAAATGATCCAAAAACAGGAAGTCGTTAATATGTTTTTCTAAGAATTTCATTGAAGTTAAAATGTTTTTCTTAGCTTATAATATATACCAATCTAAACAAATCTAATGTTTACCAGAAATATTCTGTCAGTTATTTCGATTGGTAAGAGCTTTACTCGAAATATGTCAATAACTAGCAGCTTTACTCTTAAGTACAAGAAGTACTCTCAAAGACCAATTTTTTTTAGGTAATAAAATTTTGTAGAGAAACATTCATCACTTTAAAGTTTTCTGTATTACTGTATCAGCATAGCAGACCTCGAATGAGCCAATCATCCATTTGTAAAGCAGAAATTTCTAAGACATTTGTACCATTTTGGACATTTTTTATTCTCGTTGCTTCAATTAAAAGATGCTAAGTTATAAGGTATAGCATTTTTATATTAAAGTTTATTTTCAATATAAAAATGTATTCCATAATATCCAAGAGAATCAAATGAACTTAATATGCTATTTCCATTTTGTTCTTTAGGAAGTTTAATAAATAATTAAATTTAATAAGTAAGAATAGTAATATTTTAATTTTTAAATTAAAATAAAATTGGCATATCAAAACTAAAGGCTATTTACTAAAAAAATGTTTACAACATAAATATAATGTAAATTTCTTTTTAAGTGAAAAATAATCTTTTAGTTTAGAGAATAATTTCTAAGAATTAAAAATTAAATTTTAAAAATTAACGTTAAAGTAATGTTTAATTTCCAGGATATGACTCAAACTGAATTTGAGCTAATATTACGGCGTCTCCTAGACATGATTCAAAACGATACCGAACTCCGAGACTCCTTGCTTACAAACGAAGACAGTGGGATGATGCACGACCTACTTATAAGCAAACTAGAAGTCAAGTCTTCCGTAAATTTAACTTCAAGCAATCCAGGAGAAGCTGCAAACATTGAGGACAACATATCTACAAACAATAAATTATCCGAACAGAAAAGTGGGCGAAACAAGAGAAGGTAAGTACTCTTTAATAACAATTTCCTATTTACTTACAGGCAACTGATAAATTTCCATTATTATTGCTTATATTAATCTAAGTACACTTCACGTTTAATTAAAAACTATAAATTTAACTAAAGTTTAATAAAAGTCACTGTTAACACACGGTGGCAATAACGTCTTTTAACAAGAGAGGCAGATACATGCAGAGAGACTTTAACCCTTGCGATTAGCTTTGAGAACTGAAGTCTTAACACACTGGATAGAGTGTTAATGAAAGAGTGTCTCATTCCAAAAATAATTCGAATATTTTTTTCCCCGGTACAAATTTACTACTTGTTTTTGATGTCTAATATAATGCCATTAAGAAATTGTTTACGATGTCACTTCCACTAGATATTTTTTCTCTTCAAATAAACAATAATGTCGATGACACACTGATTTCGTTGACACATACTTTATTTGAAACGTTCTTTTGGCACGTGTTGTTCTTTGTTTCGTCATATCTTTTGATATTAATATCGTAGATTAAAATTTCCATAAATATTTCTACAATACTTTTTTTAATAAATTTAAAAAAAACTTACAGGAAGCTGATACATTTCCATAGTTTTAACAACAATTGGCACTCACTATTATTATTTTATATTCAAATAATTTTTATAAGACACCCTTGTTAAACCTACAGTGTTCACACTTAAAATGCCTCAAGCTTCTGCTAGGAAGCCACTATCAGTCAACACCAAAGCACCTGTTTAATTTGCTTCAGATATGACACGAAATTCTTTGCCAAATATCGACCCATCAACCATTAAATTTGTTTTCTAAAAATAAAAGGTTCTCGTTAAATTTTATTGGGAAATTGCATTTTCTAAATTTCTTCACTGACACGCTTATTCCCCACGGAAATATTAAAATAAATCATTTCGCGTACGTTTTTCAAATACCTCAAGCTCTTTAGATTAATGTACAATAGTTTTGCTGGTAGATGCAATTATACTCTCAAATAATATAAAAAGGTAGGTTGGCTTCACTCCAGCTCTTATTTTTCCTAGCCAGAAAAGCATGTGAAATCGCACGTGTGTTTAGAGATGCACGACACGGTGATTATAACATCTGTCGTTTGCAAGTGTCATAAACATAAGAAACGCTGGCAAGACATCATTCAAAAATTTGGCGTTTATAAATTTAGTGCATCTATCTTTTGAAAATAGTGAAAGATATGCAGTTTAGAAGACGCACGATATCGTTTCGAACATGATTCAATTAACTTAAGAATCTGCATATCATCTTTAATGTCTTTCCAGACGTCTCCTAGTTTTCGATGGTCGGTGCCAATAAATTGTATTTATAGAGTTGAACAAATTGGACCTATTTGTCATCAAAGCCTTAATGAGCGAGGATGCTTGTGTATGTGATAACATTTTTATTGTATTTATGGGTCTACATAGTTTTGTTAGTTTTTAAATATAATATGTACGCACGCAAGTCACATTTGAAGTTCCTCATGGATACTTCTATATAAGTTGTCGTGTTGAAGGTGGCCAGTTATATAATATGCTGACATTGGAGCATTATATATATTTATTTATAACTTTCTTTTATAACAGAGAAATATTCATTAAAAATTCGTGACATCATTTACAGTTGATCACTTTCAAATTATGAATGCTTCTATCTTATAATGTAGTTACATAATTCACATTTTTGTTTACTGTTGTGACGAGAATGTTCGATAACTTCACGGGAGCGACCTACCAACAGATAGGGAATACTTTATTCTCTCTGGGCGCTGTATTGGCTGACTGAAGAGCAGATGACACAATGTGTGATTTGGTGATTGTAGATGCTAAAAAAGTTTAATAAGGGACAAGTTTTCAGAAGATCCTGATCTGTATAGAATACAATCACAGTTAAGTATACTAAAAAATAATATTCCTCAAAAAGAATGAAAATAAATGTCACTGAATACCAGAGTGATCGCTGCCACAGAGTTGGACGAAATATAAATAATAAAAGATTATTTAAAGGCAAATAGAAATGTGTATGTACCTTGGATGGAATCAGTGTGGCTGGCGGAATGCTATATATATATATATGTGTGTCTCTGTGTCATACTGGTGTATAAATCTGTTTTCGGTTTATGTGTATTCTTTTGTATTTTTTTTTATGTACTTTCATATGTTTACAGTTAATTTATAAATTTCTTTGTGTGTACAGCACTTGGTTCAATTATGAGATAATTTTCACTAAAATAAAAATTAAATTTGACTATGTCAATATTAATATGACTGCAGTATATAGATCACCCCCAAATGAATCAATACTAAGATGTGAAAACGTTTATTGGTAGCTGGCAGCTGCAAATGCCATCAAAAACTTGGAAGCTTGAAAACAATTTATAACAAACCAAAAAGATATTCTGTGGAATAATTATTTAAGAAGTAAGGGTTTTGAATATCGGAGAATTATATATCAAAGGAAAAAAGTCAATAATTTATACAAGATGATTAATGAAGAAATTATTTTCTATTTTATTATTAAAGGAGCCCTAGCATATCAAAATTGTAGGCAAATTATTACATATTAATAAAACAAATATTAATGAAATTATTGATTTTAACAATCTAAATAACTCATGTAGTAATCTAAGGAGTACCAGACTTTTATACTGTTTTTCTAATTCAAGGTTGTTTTCGTAATTTTATTAGAATTGTACCTCAAGCAATAATGTTGCAGAAGTACATCAGTCAAGTTTAAAGTAAATAAAAAAAAAACAACAAACATTTATTTTATGAAAATGAATGAGCCGCACTTGGAGAGTGTTGGTGTGTCAATGTGGGGAAAAGAGTTAAATGTGAACTTTAACACTAGTTTAAAACATAAATAAATAATAAAAATAAAGTACACATCAATATTACAAATAATTTATTGTAAAAAACTTATACATTATGTTGTATGTAGCAAAATTCTTTAAAAAGGCACTCTTATAACACCATATACAAAACGGATCTTGTTTCAATGCTCCATCATCTTCTTGTGATGGTGTTCCGATCACCACTTCAACTTATTGCACAATTTTTCTAAAACAAAAAATAACAAAGGTAAGCGGCACAAAGACAAACGTACAAAAAAACATAAAATTACCTTTTCGGCATCTTTGCTATCAGAGTTTTTATTTTTAGACACTTCTCCCTTTTTTTCAAAGGAACTCTTTTCAGTCGAAAGCTGCGTCTGTGGAGCTATTTGCGACTTAGGTTTTCCAACACGACGCACAAAAGGCATACTGGCACTTTTACCGTACACAAAAGCAGAAACACAAAACTTGAAGCAAGACTAGTTGTTTCACTTCCAAGCTGCTATCCTGACTAAATCTTGATCTTTATTACGTAAATACCTAGCCAATGCATGAGTGTTCTAGGAACGATACATCATGCCAGTGGGGGCTATCAACAGAGTTTATTTGAAAGTAACTACTAAAAAGCGTATTTTAAAATGTGGTTACATGTTTTATACATAAAATACCGGAGTTCCTGTCTTTGAAAACAGTTATAAAACGATCAGATGAGTTTAATTGCACTTGGAATAAATAAAAAATAATGATAACCATCTGTTTTAAAAGAATAATTTATAAGCTTGTCGGATTTCTTGGACGGAGTTCAATCTAATTTAAAGAGTGTCAAAATAAAACTTTTATTTTCTTAGAAATAACAAAGGAAAATATTTACAGAATACCATTGTAAAACTAGAAAAATTTACGTATGTCAGTTAATTTGGTCTTGCGTCCTGAGGCGAATCATGAACCTTTAGATTTTGATTCTTTCTAAAAAAGAAAGAGAGAAGATATTTTAACTTGTGAATTGAAAGTGTCAATGCCAATGCCTCTGAGCCAATGAAGCAGACAAGTGCTAAACATATATTTACAATGCAGCATTTTCATTGTCAGCTGGTACTAGTATAGAATACCTGTTTGGCAGCCCCAAAATGTTAGTACATTTCTTATGTGATACGAGCACCTCTACATATGAGAAATTCGAGATATCAGGAAAGTTTTTTGTTTTTTTTTTATTTAAGTGTAAAAGTAATTATTTCAAGATGCATCCTAAGAAGATTGTTGTCTCAGATGTGGCATTTCATCCGAGGACCGTCCAAAGAAGTTGAGTAGCTGTTGTTTCTGTAGATCAAAGAAAAGCTGTTAAAATACAATTCGATGTCCATAACTTTTCAAATGCAGGTGCAGTAAAATCAACTGAATGTGATGTGATGGGCCAACAGCAAACCCTGGGTAACATGGCAATTTTTTATCAAGTCCTTCATAATTCTCCTGCACATCCTTGAAGATGATTTGCTGAAGGAATTTTAGTTCATAAAAGCAAAGTTTGATTAGTAAGATTAAAGAAGTGTCGGCAAAGTGAGAAGAAGTTGAAGAAAATCAGGCTTCTGTATCTATTCAGTAGCAACACCAGGACATTTTTGGGAAAATGTTAACATATATTTTTTTGTACTAACATTTTGGTTGGAACTTTATTATTCATATACAGGGTTCCCCAAAAGTATTGCACTCTTACCCGGATGGATAATCAGTAATGACCAGAAATCAATTATCCAATGATACCCAAAACTAATATTGCCATTAAAAAGATGCATGTGGCGCCACCATTTGGCGACTGTTGTTATCAATAAATCATTTCACGCAAAACTTTTGGCATACCCTGAATATTTGGCATTTTATTAAAACGCAATTGATGCCAAAATGGTATAGACAAAGAGGAACCGCCATAACGGCATCTACCGTGCACCACAGACAAAAAAATGAAGCATATTTTTTACATTCGTTAAAATATCACTTATTATGTTATAATGATGGTTATGGGAAGAACTGACCATAAAAGTAAGGAAGTCTACACTGAACAAAATTTATAGCGCTTGAAATTGCGCCTCGAACTTTTTGTCTGCAGTCCACATATATGCAACAAAAAAAGAAGCGTCGAATACATTTGAACATTTTTAACTAAAGCACATATAAAGCTCTTGGCTTTGAAAATAAAAACTTGGCTTCACATATTCTTACCTTTTCTTTTTTCTCAGTAGATCTCTGAGGAGTCAGTTGTTTTTTGTTTTCATCCTCGGGCTTAGGGTTGTCGGCCTTAGGCGCAGGTTTGGCCTTGATCATATGCCGATGTACAAAAGGCATGTCCAAATTTGTAAATAACCCCCACCACTCCAGGTAAACACTTGAAAAACGAACGACAACTTGCGCGTTCGACAGATTTTGAAGTGGGGTTACCTTGGAAAAATCTAGCAACCAGAAAAAACGAACGTCGCGCGAAGCACGTCACACGTGGAGGGGTTTCAACTCGACAGGGATTGTGTCGACAAATTTCATTTTTTATGCGGAATTATTCGTAAAAGGTCGCCGAAGTAAATAAAGTTGCGTTTTAATTAGAAAAGAACGGGCGTGAATGCCCGTGCATTTGGGAGGAGGAAGAATGATGGCAGCCACCTGGCCTCGAAATTAAATATGTAGCATCTCCCACATTGTTGGGCTTATTTGAAATAGTTCTAATATCGCTCAAGAGAAATAATTTTCAACGTACCCATAAATCGGGAGGTTATTTTGGAAGAAAATTTTTTTTGTTGGCTTGTACGATGTCAAGTTTTGGTGGCCAAAAAAATCAAATTTATCATTTTGAAGCGCTAAGATAGCTGAGATTAATCCGACTTTAGGATGCCAAAAAATGCTGCTGTGTTTATTTTTCGTTTGAGGTATTTCCCTATAGCTATTTTTGGATAACGCAGCGTTTTTCAGAATGTCAAAATTCGCAAAAATTTTACAATTTTTGTTTATATTTTTTTTCTGCGCAAGTGAGAGAGTTTTTAAAAATAAACGTTGAAGTGTGTCATTTTGCGGTTACATATGAGGAAGATTATTATTTATGTTTATGTTATGTTTGAAAGGCAAATATTTGGATTACCTTCAAAATACCGCGGCGCATAATTTCTAAAATACGCGCCGGTATAAATGTCTCGGTTATTAGCTTATATTTACTTTGGGTTATTAGTAGAGCAATATTTTCGTTGAAGTGAGAATTATTATGGATATAGGATTACTCGACTATCTTTCTGTAATAAAAACGCAAACATTTTCTTAGTTATTTCTTAAATAATAATAAAACATTTACTAAACTCGCATTGGTGGAACACATTTAGTGGTGCAGAGCCAGTAGGCGTCACATGCTGCTTGAATGACAAAATATTTCTACCGCAATTTTTATTATTAGGTAAATTAATTTTCGTCTTCAAGTCGTGAAAGCGTCGTTTATAAATAATCTCGGGAGGCCACTAAATTTACTTGAGGATGCCACAAAACCAACACACGAAGAGAAAATGAACATCTACATGTTTTACTGGGGCAAACAAACTCATGGTTTGACAATTTACAAATAGACGAGTGCTACTATCCAGCAACATCAACAAAGAAACATGGGTGTAAAGGTATTAAATGAGAGACAGAAAATCTGAAGAAAAACAAAAATAAATTAGATGCTAAACTAAGGATATTCATGGATTGAATACTCTCAACTTCATTATGCCATAGCTATTCCGATCTTCAAAAAAGGAGATACAAGTAGCTGCAGTAACTACAGACCTAACTGTGCGAATATCAGCACTTATGAAGTTAATGTACGTAAGCAAAATGTTATGAAAAAATAGAACAATTTAAACCTTAAAAGGAAAGTATGTAGCGAAACTGATTAATAAAACTCTAATAATCATGAAAAATTTTTATCTCGATATTTATTTTAGCTATATTATTATGTGTAAAAACCTACTGTAAGTTATGTTCCTTTTTAAATTTGTTTTTAGTATTTTACTTTTTTGTGCATGATAATGATAAGAACGTTTTATTTATGTTATTTTTAATAGTATATATTGGGTGATTGCTACTTAAAACTGCATCTATTTAATTTTCATTATCTATAATGTAATTCATGCAAGTCATTTTAGTTCCTATTAATTTTTATTTAATTATTGTTGTTAAATTTATATT
>JAUIMW010000678.1:0-15597 GCA_033557785.1 Enochrus cinctus
TTAGTTTTTGAAGAAATATTTTGTCGCATGTTCAACATGTTAAGACGTCCTCCCATCTTTCGTTTGTAAGCACGTTTGTTAGATTTGTGTAGTCAATTTTACTAGTCTCGCTTATAAATTTGTCTTTAGAGCTATCTTTGACTACGACGCACTCAAAGCATACCACACTCGCGTAAGTAATGTCAGTTTGTAGAACATATGATTTGATACTATCTCTTACAGACTCAATTATTGAATTGATAAATATATAGTCAAACAAGATCCACTCTGTTGTCACATCCTAGTAGGTTTGTTGATGCAGGATATATAGCCATGCCCCTCTACTACGTTCAAATACACATTCACAACAGAACTTTGAGTTTTCAGTATATCTATGTTTATATCTCCTATTAATAAATTAATATATTTGTAGATGGTGGTCTATATGTAGCAGTGATACCCATTTTTGTAGTTTCCATCCCAATTTTTAGATTCAAACATTTTGGTTCAAATTTGCATTAGTCACTCACTAAGTCAATATTATTGTTTTCCAGATACATGCTCGCGAATCGTCTTGCAAATCGTCACCAGAATGTCTCATAGAAAGTATTTTATTTTAGAGAGAATATAAAAATGTTTTGTTTGCAAATTTTAAAAAAAAACGACAAAAATAAAACATCTGGCGAAGTTGAATTATATTAAAATATATTCAAGAATTCAAGAAATTTTATTATAAGAACTTAGTGTTACAATATTTACAATAACTCAAATAAAATACATAATATAAATATACTAGAATAAACAGGACACACCTAAGCTTACTGGCTTGTGTTATGGCCCCGCACCTTAAACACTTTATTTTCCGAAATAGACATTTTCTTGTATACAAACTAGAAAAAAATAAAAATAAACATAATATCTTCAAATTAACTTAAAAGAATGCGAATGACCATGCCTGTCCAACTTACATCAGTTGTTCTTAAGTGTACATTTTAGTGTGTCTATGTTATTTTTAATGTAAACCCTCTCTCAGGTTTTTTTGGAATTTCATTATAGAGTTTCCTGCCCATGTATGTTATACATTTTTTCGATTGAGTGAAATTTTTGTTTTTTTTAAATACTCATTCACACTAGAATTATCATTATTTAGTATATCTACGTTCAAATCTCCAATTAGAAAATTAATGTCAGCCTTTGTTTCATTTATTACAAAATCTAGATCATGTGTAAATTGCTGAAAACTTGTTGAAGGTGGTCTGTAAATAGCGGTGATTATATATGGACATCGTTGAGTTCCAGTGAGCGTGTAGAGAAGAATACTTCTGTTATTCGTATTGTTTCTATTCCACTATTTTTATGCTTTTTTAATATGTATATTACAATTCCGTCGTTTTGGTTAAAAGATGCATTATTATAAAAGACTTCATACTGTGGTAGTTGATATTGATTGATATTGTTTATTTACCAAGAATTAACACATCAAATTTATTTAATTGATATGATTCCAATAAAAGTGTTAGTTTATCGAAATTTTTATTTAACTTCTTATATTTAGCGAAGTTTCAAAAGTGAACCACGTCTCAAAGTTCGTCATAGATTGCGGTACTATTTTTTTAACAGTTCAACGACTGTTTCAGTCTAAAGAACGTCCTTGATTCCCCAAACCGTCGTTAAACTGGAGTTTTACTGTATACTGCTATAGCAACATCTACTAAAACCTAAGAACGAAAAAGAATACATATTAATATAATCAATATAAATTACCTTTAATAGACGTTTTAACGCTTACACAAAAAAACATTTCCGCTAATTAATGCAGATCACGCGGTATACATCAAAGATGACCTTTCTATATCATTCTTATGTATATGCAAATTGCTCGAGAAGAATCAGTATAAAAGTAAATTGTTTATTCAGAATGAAGAAAAACCACGCGGCCCTCGCAATGCTTGGTTTAACAGCTATCATCATCGCAGTCCTGGTGTTCAGCGTCCACAGCAGTGAAAATGATCAAACTAAAGAACTTCAACTTGTTCATATCGTAAGTATTTTATAGTTTTATTTTTCACCACATTTAATTAAAATATTAACTTGAACCTCAACAGAAGAGTACTGTCCCTTAAACCTACCCTAGTGCCGGCCCTTAACAATATTTTCTATAAATTCTGTTTTTTTACTTTCGGTTAATTTTAATCTTTTTTTAACTCGCCAGTTAGCAACGGCTATTCTTTAAAACCTTTCTCAAAAATAATTAAAAAATATAAAAAGTCTCACTTCAAAAACGTAATTTAAGGAGTGCGTTCGCAAATTAAACACTAGCCCCGAGCTGTTGTTGTTTCGTTTCAAATCAGTTCACGTGCAAATCTTTCAATTACAAGTAATTAACTACGAATTAAAAGGCAGGTTTTATGCAAAATATGTCGTTTTTCCGTTTGACGGCGTCAATAAACAATTTACATTCATTACTACTGAATTTATGAATCTTTAACAATACACTAATAATTAAGGCTTTAGAATAAATTAATACATAACAAAAAAATTAAATATTAACATTATTTATTATGATTTCAGGATAGAACTAGACTAAGAGTATTTAAAGGTCACACAGGTGTGACTCACTTTAGGACAATCGGTCATAAATTTAATGCGTTTATTTCTCTTTACAATTGTTATTATTTAAGTTTGCTAATTTGCTTACAAGAAATTATGGCTTACTTGTATTTATGTATTATGTATGTAGTTTAATAAACAATCCAAAATTATTTTTTATTTATTTTTATTTTTCAGATTATGAGGCATGGCATTCGCACCCCAGTAGATACATATCCTAACGACCCTTATATTAATGACACATTTTACCCCATTGGTTGGGGACAGTTGACAAATGTAAGTGCTTTTATTTATTCCAGAAGAAATATTTCTATAAAAATGTTTGCAGGAGGGCAAATTAGAACTCTACAACACAGGAATATTCTTCAAGGAACGTTATGGGAAATTTTTGGGATCGTTTTACAACCCGAAGGAGTTCTACTCTCAATCAACAGACGTAGACCGAACTAAATCTACCATTATGCTAGTAAATGCAGGGTTGTGGCCTCCTGGAGAAGCTCAAAAATGGGGTCCTCTCGAATGGCAACCGATTCCTGTCCACTCAGAACCCTTGGACCAGGATAGCGTAAGTCCGGATTATTATTATTTTTTAAGAAGAATCTTAACTTATATTTTTCTTGTAGCTTTTACTGGTCCGGTCACCATGCGCCGAGTATAGTTACGAACTGGAAAAAGTGCTGAATTCCACAGAAATTCAAAACAAATTGAAAAAATACGAAGAACTCTTCAAATACGTAGAAGAACATTCAGGGAAGAAGATACGTACTTTCGAGGACATAGCAGACGTTTACGCAACCCTCCTTTCTGAGGAAACATATAATTTAACCCTTCCCGATTGGACCAAAGGTTACTTCCACGAAAAAATGGAAGAACCGTCAGCGTTCCATTTCAAAACAACTAATTACAACCCAAAACTAATAAGGCTAAAAGGAGGAGTCCTCCTAAAGAAGATTATTTCAGATTGGGATCATAAAGTCGAAGGTACCATTAAACCTAAAGAGCAGAAGGCCTTTTTGTATGGAGGTCACGATTCAACAATAGCAAATCTCTTGAGTGCTCTCAAGGTTTTCGATCCTCAAGTCCCCGGATATGGAGTTGCTATAATGCTAGAGTTTTCTAGGGATACCATCACCAACCAGTTCGGAGTTGAAATATTTTTCAGAAATTCTACTAAACATGAACCTTATCAGCTTCAAATCCCTGGGTGTGACACGTTTTGCCCTCTGGAGAAACTTAAGAGTTTGACGAAAGAAAACATTCCGAGCGACTTGAAGAAGGAGTGCGTCACTGAAGATCCAAATTACGTGCCACCTCCGCCCAGTGGGCCTTAATTTAACTAGATGTGACCGTATTTTTATATTTTTCTAAGAGTTATTAAACGTTTTTATGAAATTAATGCTTATTCACTTTCATCTTTATGTTCAATGAAACTGCTACTATCTATCAATCTTTATATAAATGGTAAATTCTTAAATAATTAAAAATCGGCATATAACGTTTTTAAAAGCTGTTTGTAAGAATTATAAGGCCGGTGCGTTCTCAAATTCTATGGGACATGTCCCACGAAAAGTCTCAACCATATTCCAACATGTACAATCTCAAACTCTTGGCAAATAGTTTATAGCTGGCTTCATATCATTGTACATCAGGGTCACTCCCAAGTACTCGAAGCTACCCACCACCTCGAACTAGTACTCCATGTTGCCTTCACCATTTAATCTTATGAATCTGCCAGTCTCTCTCCTATTCAATAGCAGATATTTTGTCTTACCTTCGTATATTGTCAGTCCTTATTCCTTGGCCCTTTCTTATCTTATTTATTGACCTTGTTAGCAGCACGGTGTTATCCGCATAAGTCAACACTTGGTGTCTACTATGGTATATAAACCCCTCCATTTGCAGTCCACTCTCTAAAAACTCTCTCCAGTACCATATTGAATAAGAACGACGACAAGTCATCTTCTGTTTCAAACCTCTGTCGACCTTAAGCGGATCTGACATTCTTCCCTCCAATATCACTCTGTTCGCAGTCTTTTTCAAGGTTATTCGTATCAAATTAACCAGTTAAACATTTGATCCTCTGTTGATCTGTTTTTAGTCTCCAATTAGATGTGTCTATAGCTGTAGAGTCTATCCCTGACTATATTCTCTAACACTTTGGGCGCCACATTGAACAATGCAATTCCTCTGTAGTTACTGCAGATTTATTTATTAATTTTTATAGATGGGGCATACTGCAGCCATTCTCCACCCACTTTGTATTTGCTCCTTCTCCCACACATGTTTTATCAACTCACACAGTGGGCTGTGTGTTGCCCACCCCCCTTTCAGAATTTTGGCGGTCACTTCATTTTCCTCTCCACTTTTGTTGTCTTTCAATGTGTTGATGTTTCTCTTTATTTCTTCGTCTGATGGCTTTTCTATGCTTTGCTCACGTTTCTTTAAGCCCCATGTCATGCTCATATCCGCCGCTTCCTCTGTTATTCCTCCTACCAGCTCTTCTTTCTTACTTCTGCAGTACAACATACTCCTCCATTCTGCCGTTAACTTTTTGAGACTTCATTTCATAAAAATAAATAATATTTCTATACCTACTGCTCTAAAGGAAAAAGCCTTAATAGATCATTTAAGAACCACTTTTTTATGTTAAAGCGTAAGGAAAGAAGGAAATTCCATTTTAAAAACAAAATAGGCTTTAAGATATGCAGAGATTTTTTGTATTGTTTATAATTATATTACTCCATATAAATAAGCTTTAAGATATGTAAAAATTGTTATGTTTATTTTATTGTATATTGTATATTATTTTAAAAGATTTTTTTCGTAAAATATTTTTGTTGGAATGCATGGGTTTTTGGCTTTATTTATTTCAATTTCGTTCGATTCAAGAAGAAGGAACCAATTAGTTCATATGTCTCCCGTCGTTCTACCCATGGATATCCCTAGATTCCATTCGTGGTAGCGCTGATATCTCTACCTTATCTCTGACTCTTGCCGTCCCCAACATATGTTTCCAGTAGTGTTCGTAAACCATAAGATTTAACCAAGCTATATAATGCAGATGCTTTAACCGAATTCACTTTAAGATTCACGTTAAAGTGACCACCAGCGTATATTCTGTAATCGTTGTTTTGTTTTTCTAACACTGTTAGAACTATGCAAAATATGAAGATCGGAGGATAATAGAAATCTTATTAAGATGTCTCTATTTATGCATTACCGTGAAATTTTTCTGGGATAGATGAACTTTTTGGGCCTCCTAGGATAATTCACACAGGGGAAGAATGAATGTCAAAATAATTTCTTTTTCATGCGTAAGAATCTTATGCTCACTCGAAGGCATATAAATTCAAGGATACAATTCAAGGTACAAATTTCTTGTTTCAGTCGCATATGCATGAAACTTGTTAATTGCAGATCCACTTGCTAACATTTCCAATATAACTCTAAACCTACATATCAAATCTTACTCAATTCCAGTAATTTGAGATGTAATTTTTGTATTCTTAAAGAATTTTCTGGCAATATCAATAGTGTTACCTGCCGATTGTTTCGGCATATCCACAACAGTTTCAATTCTTCTTTAAATTAATTTTGTATGCTTTCTTTCTTCAAGTGACTTCTGGCTTGCCACTTTTTTGGAATTGGAATCTTGTAGGTAACATGTAATAAAAACTCAAAACATCTAATCCACGAGTGAAGTGGTGATATTCCAAAGGCATACAAGTCATCCAATGGAGTTTTTTCATCGAGCTCCTTTGTATCTTTTTTAGAGATGCTCCACATATGAAGCATACTTGGGATGACTAATACTGTGACATAGCACTGCATATTTTGCCATCAATCAGAGTAAGCAGCATCTGAACATTTATTTGTATTTCCTGGCTGTTAACATTGACAGTAGTAAGTTCCAGTTTTGTTTTTTTTTTTTCATTTTTTTTTAATTTCTTCTATAATTGCATTCTTTGTTCCGACTCGACAATATCTCGTAAAACTAAACCTGGGATATTTTAAAATAACAATATCACCGTCTACAAGGAGCCTCGTCAGATATATCTCCTGAATTTTTTTGTTTATAACGTCTCTGACCTAAACTTCCATCACAGCACCCTCTTGTATGTAACATTGCACGTTCCTATAAAAGTAAACAAAATTTCTAAAAAGGCACCTAAAACCAGCTAGTTTTTATGAATTCCCAAAGAAAAATTATTGTTCATTTAGAAACTAAATTTCTAATTACTACACAGAGCAGAGGTCTATATGTGGTGACGTATAAGCTTGTTTCATTGAAACACAAATTCCCGCAATTTCATGAATATTCCTTCAACATTTCGAATTAGTTGATTCAAATCCAGCCAGTGTTCCGTTGCACAAAATACCTCAACATCGTGCTTATTCAGACGGAAAGTTATCAGTGCAATATTCAAATTCATAATTACTGTACTTTTTGTTGCCTTTTGTGGTGTTTTATTTATTGTTTCCTTTCTAATGGGGAGTAATTGTTTAAAAATGTATTCCTCCATTGAAATGGAAGCGTTTAACATGGACACCCACAAACCATAAGTCGGTTTTGAAGGCTTCTTTTTTTTGTGAATTGGATTCAGTCCAACCATTATTTGTAACGTGCATTCTTGGGGTATATTCTTTTATTACAGGTTGGCAGTAATATGTCATTTTTTCTGATGTTATCCTTCAATTTTAAAACAAATAACTTAATTTTTTGTCTTTATTCTTGTGTGTTGTAAATTTGTTTTCTTCCGAGTTGCTGATACAACAATTCTAGTGACACTATTTGAGATCAGAAAAGCCACGTTGCGTCCTGTGCGCCTGCAGCCGCATTTGAGCTGTCCGATTATCCCGATTGAAGTCGAACATCATACAACGAGGCTTCCCATCCGTGGATGGCTGATGCTAGACACCTTCATTCGCGACCACAGAAGTGTGGATCTCCACCATGTGTTCGTTGGGATGATTTGGCGTAGCACCTATGGTTACTGAGTCATCAGAGCAAAAGATTCCGTGTAAATGCCACGTGAAAAGTGAAGCTGGTGAAGAAGAAGATTTGGATGAGGAGCTAGGAGTGCTGTACGCAGACAAGCAGATTTCTGCCATTCTGCTGGGTAGGCTGGAAAAGGTTGCTTACAGTGACCGCGAACAACGCGCTAATGCAAATACTCCAAGAGATCGTCAGAGGAATTTTGGAGGCCGTTATCGTCGGTTCGCTGCATATACACACGCACTTCACGCAACATTTTTATATTGTCTCAAAGTCTCAAAAGGGTAAAGCCCTGTAAGGTGACAGACGCGTCTTCAATGTCATGAAAAAAACATGTTTCGCTAATTGTAATAGTATCATAGTTAGGTTCATCTATAAAGTCAGAGCCAGAGTAAAATCTACTTCCAGGGTAAAAGCAAATTTGTGTGCTATAAAACCTATCCTAGTTGCAAGTTGGTAAGCAATGCTCAAGTTAAAATAACAGAATAGTTATTCGACGTTTATAATAACGAGCAAAAATCTATCAAATTGTGATAAAAGTGACCTAGCGTTTAAAAAAGCAATATTTAGTTGACGACTCATTTTATGTGCATAAATTTATATTTATATTACTATAATATAGATAATAAAACAGTACAATAATTATTACGCTACTTAATTAACTTCTCATCAAAACAAGAATATACAATAAATTATTTATTTATTTCCTGGCAAAAAACTTAGTAAACTGATTTATGTTAGGTACTTTTAGGACCACCCTCATATTTGAGGTCCTTCAAGTTATGGTTTCTTTGCAGGTCTATTGGATTTAACCCGGTTTATTGGCGGTATTTCGGTTGCTTCATAAATAATATCGTATTTTATTTGCCACAAGAACATTGGTATACACTGTAGTCCTTAGAATGCATCTGATCTGCCCCCTGAAGCTCACTCCGGTCGCGACTGAATCGAGATTTGAGCCCACAATCACCATCACAAAGTCACCATCATCAAAGTTTTACCATTTGTCACCTGTTCAATAGTTACACCAGGTTTCATGTCTATCATAATTTGATATTCAATTAGGTCGTTTATAAACTTACTTCACCATCCCCTGCCAATATCGTCAGCCAACACTGGGAATGTCTTCCCATTCTTAAAGTTATTACAGTAAATTCCATCACCCCTCGACACTGCAGCCTGGCTCAAACTCTCTCCGTCCCCTTTCAGACTGGCACCAGTCAATGATGCCTCCGTTTGCGCAATGCTGCTGTTACTACTATGTGCGTTTGACTTTCTAGTTTCTTCAGCAATATGTTTTTCCTTTTTATTTTTTAACTGCTGTTGCAACACTCATCTCCATCTCAATTCCATCCTTCTGGAACAGCTTCAGTCTAGTTTTCTGTTTTTCCGTATACTGTTTGAGGCTATTCACTTCGTTCATAAGATCAATATTTGTTTTTCTTAAGATTTTTAACTCTTCCTTATCACAAACACCGTTCGAGCATCACAACACTGTATCAGATTGTCCTTAACAAACATTCACTTTTTTCTGTAAAGGCAACTTTAATCATAAAGTTTGCAAACGTATAGATAAAAAAATGTTTAATTTGTTTCTGTGCTATGCTTTCACAATTCAGATTAGATTTTCCAAAATTTTAAACTGTACAAAATTTCACAAAAGTCACACTCTGGACCTGTACCTACAATCCATGTACACACAAAAAGAAACTTAAAAACATTTCACCGGAAAATTGAGAAAAAGCATAAATATTTATCAGAGAGAAATTGTTTACATTGCTTTCAAATTTGTGGTTATGAAATATTCAAAACAAATAATCATTGATTTGTAGTGCCGAAAATCTAAGAACCGCAACCAACAAACGAGTGGAATAACTTTTCCCATAATTGGGAGTATATACTTTGAAAAACAATAAAGTTTTTATAAGATATTTGATGTTATAGGATATCATTTTGATTAATTACATGTTATTCTG
Organism: Enochrus cinctus; assembly: GCA_033557785.1. NCBI lineage: Eukaryota > Metazoa > Arthropoda > Insecta > Coleoptera > Hydrophilidae > Enochrus > Enochrus cinctus. The sequence continues at coordinate 9,562 of JAUIMW010000678.1, forward strand.
CTTGTTCTACAATTTTACCATTCTCAGATTTCATGTAGTGTTTTTTACAATTAAAGTAGTTGGTTAAATTTAGAAAATAGTAGTTCGATTGAACGGTCGCTAACGAATATAGATACCAGTTCTTTTAGAAGATTTGCAACCGCCTAATCATTCAACTAGAAGAAGAGGCCAAGAAACCATAGCAATTTTTCTTCACCATCCCAGGCCCAAGACGACAAGAAGCAATACATACTGCTCTTATTTTACTGTAAGTACATTTATTTTAGAGGACCATTAAAAAGCAATTCCCATCTCTCACCCTCCCATTCCATTCGTTCGCGTTCTCTATAGATAGTGTTAATTTATCAAAAATTACATTATTGCAAAATAAGATAAATAATTTAAATATGTCAGACATTAATTTATTTGAAAACATGGCAACTCCTGTATTAAACAAGAATACCTTTAATGGTATCAGATTTTAGTGGTGACAGCCCAAGAAATCGATATTGCCAACAATTTAATAAAATATTTTTCACATCATTGTGCACCTGAATTAATTATTAGCGATAATGGTGCTGAATTTAAAAATTCTATTATAAAGAACTTCTGGAACTACACAAAGTCAAAATGCATTTCGCTTCTTGACAACATTCAGAATCAAATCGAATAATTGAACGCTTCCATTCGACATTCGTATTTTCAATAACGAACTAAATTTTTAAAATGATTCAATCGAATCAAAAATGATTTATGCAATCTTAGCTTACAATGATACAATCCATTCAGCTACCAAGCTTAAACTTTCTGAAATAATTTGTGGACACCTAGAACCAAATTCACCTATTGATCTAGATTCAAATGACAAAAATAAGCAAAAACAATAAAAAAAAAATCAAATTCAAATCAGAAACAATCGAAAACATAAATTTTAATCTAAAAACCGATATTTTACTACATCCGAATAAATTAATTTGTCTAATATAAAAAGACCAAAGAAACAAACTTATACTTTTCATAATCTTCAGATCCCTTGTTTGGAAATAAAAAATATTACCTTGGAGTCCTTCCGATCAAGCTTGGAAATGCTACACTACAAAGAACAAAACACACTTTTATTAATGTTTACAAATTAAAACCAATTTATCGAAATCAAAACTAACATTCAAAACAATATTGATTTATTTGAATTTCCTAACTATTTAAAAGTTATTATAGTATTTCAAAACAATATTAAAACTAAAATTTCTAACTCCTATCTCAGCACTAATAGATCTAAACGTGTATTAATTAACGGTCTGGGGTCCATTAATAAAAGTATTATTGGAAACCTTGATGCATCTGATGGTGAAAAGTTTTTAAAAATATTAACATATATAAAACAAAATCTGCTTAATCTAGAAGAACAAATAAAATTTCAATACTGTCAGTAATTCAATTATAAACAACTATAAATATAATTTAAAAACTATTCAACACAACGAAGATATTGTTACGAATTAATTAAAATAAATATTAAATTAAATTCTTTACCTTTCGATATAAAACTAGAAACGTTTTTGATATTGAATATATTTTAAATATAAACTACAAAGTCTAACCAGAACAAATACATATTTTATTACAATTACGAAACGACTTTCGAATTATACTATCCTATTCCAATACCAACTCTTCACATGTCAGATTATATCACAATAATTTCAAATTCAAAATAGATTCTTAAATTTGAAAACGAATTCAAACGTCTAAATGATATTTGCCGAAAAGGAAAAATATACCAATGCAGAAACACTCAAATCGCAAATTTTAACATTCATTGCGGGAAAGAAATTTTACTATATAAAACCAACCTTTACTGTGAATTTATGAAGATAGTCCTCCAAAACAACCACGTAGAACCTATTCAAGAAATAAACACGTATCTGGGCCTCTTCCCACACCAAAAAATCTTTCTTATAAATCAAGACCAACGCTTATATTCTTATAGTAACAGTAGCACTCTTGTTCATCGCTAAGAAAATCATAACAAGAAGATAGATAGATAGATAGATAGAATTAATTTTCCAGCCAAGTTTTAACAATAAAAATATTTAAACATCATAGCAAAATAACAATAATAAAATAATTGTAGTAAGTATTTTGTTGGAGAAACTGTCTGAGCAGTGACCTAAATTTACTTATACTAGCCGCCTCCAGCACCTCGCGAGGCAAACAGCTAAAGACTTTAATACCTATGTAACGTGGGCACTCCCTGCTTATACTCATCCCGTTTTGATATCTAAATGTTAAGAGCAATATTTTAAATATAAATAAGTTGGTAGCAGTGAAAATCTTGAGGTTCTTGAAATGCTCACGGCAAGAATCCCTGTAACCAAGATCACAAAGGATTCTTATTGCCTTCTTTTGAATAATAAATGTACTGTTTACATCTCTTGAATTGCCAAAAAATCTACACCGTACTGCAATAAACTATGAAAATATGAATAATAAACTAAGAGAGCGGACTGACCAGTTCGTCAGCTCGCCCAACGTTACCTGAGTACGCTCCCGAACATCATCCCGATCGCGTCCACACAAAAACAGGCTTGTATCATCAGCAATAAGAGAGAAAGAAATATTAGGGAAATTATCTGGTAAGTCGTTTATGTAAACTAAGAACAATATTGACCCCAGTATTGAACCCTGTGGAACTCCACAGCGAAATGACAAAGTTCCAGACCTATGCCGAATCAGTTCACCATCCGAAAATCCTCTGATCTCACAAGACTGCAGGCGGCCACTAAGATAAGACCGGAACTAATTCAAGGCGACACCCCTCACACCATAGCGCTCCAGTTTTCCTAGCAGCAAACCATGATCGACACAGTCAACCGCTTTGGACAGATCACAAAAGATACCAAGAGTCATTTGTTTTTGTTCCAACATTTCATTAACATAACTCAGGGAATTGTAGATAGCATCTGAAGTGGTAAGGAGTTATGAAATTAAAAACCAAACTTAGGGAAATTATCTGGTACAATATTGGTCCTAGTATTGAACCATGTGGAACTCCACAGCGAAGTGGCTATGTTCCAGACCTATGCCGAATCAGTTCAGAAACACGAAACACTGCAGGCGGTCACTAAGATAAGACCGGAACCTTGGACAGATCACAAAAGATACCAAGAGTCATTTGTTTTTGTTCCAACATTTCATTAATATAACTCAGGGAATTGTAGATAGCATCTGAAGTGCACTTATTTTCTTGTAAGCCATATTGGTAAGGAGTTATGAAATTAAAAACGAAAAAATAATTGTTTAATTGATTTTTAACTGCTAGTTCTAATATTTTTGAAAAGGTTGACAAAAGGGATATAGGTCTATAATTGGACACATCCTGTTTGTCATCCTGTTTATATAAAGTTACTATTACTGCAAGCTTTAAATAGTTTGGAAAAACACATGTTTTAAACGATTTGTTTATTAAATAACATAAAGGTGCCTGTAAACTTACAGCATTTTTTTATTAATACGGCGGATATATTATCAAAACCAGATGATGGTTTTTGTTTGAGTTGCCTTACTAAGTCTATGATTTCTGAAACGGGAGATAAGAAAAATGAGTGACGTGGATCAAATTTATTATTATTAACATAATCCAAAGTAGAAACAGAACTGGCGAGATTTTTTGTGAGATCTGTTGCAATATTGGCAAAATAATCATTAAAAACGTTAGAAACTTCTTCAATGTTAGAGAACAGCTCACCATCAACATCTATTTTTACGTTCTCAGCTTTTTTTACATTTTTATTTAAACTAGAGTTGATGACAGTCCATGTAGCTTTAATTTTGTTACTAGAATTTTTTATTTTGTTTTGAAAATAAGTTCTTTTAGCTGTAGCTATTACCTTTTTGAGGATTTTACAATAATTTTGAAAAGCTTCGTCAACCAAAATTTGCGATATATAAAAGTACGCGCTTTTGTTAACATGAAACTTTGATACCTCCAAAGACCCATCCCCGATCGCTCTCAGGACCACCACGATCGACACACACAAGTGGAAAAGCTTTATCAAAGCACCGCGAAAGAAGCTCACCAAAAGCCGTTGAAATCACCGCATATAACTACATTTGAATGTCCAAAATTAAACAATTCATGGAGTAACTCAAACAAAACGTCGGTAAATATTCTTTCGTTTCCGTTTGGAGCTCGATACATAGTTACGACAACCAATCCTAGCAAGGCTGTAAGCGGTATCCGAAATCCCGTTCAATTGCTTGTGTTTTAACATTCTCAATGTTGACAAATTTTAGGTTACGAAGAGCATAAATAGCCATACCGCCGTGTTTAAAAACTCTTCTACAAAAGATAGATACTAATATGTAATTGTTGGAAATAGCATTGAAAGAGTCAGACTCACCGCTCTCCAGCCAAACTTCCGTTAATGCAACGACACCTACCCTTCTGCTAGCATCCTTATTCAGGTCCTCTAACAAAATATTCAGTTCATTCAATTTGTTTCTCAGCGATTGAATATTATGGTGAAACACCGTTAAAGTTGTTGAGGTTTTTAAAATGTTATTTTTGTTTGATGAGAAAGCCTTTTCCTATTTATGCTTGGCTCTGCGAGGTGGCATAGCTCTTCAAGCGGTTGCTGCATTTTTGTCGGATGTACACGCACTCGGTATGTCCTCCTGGGAGTTTTTGATCTTGTCGGCGATATCACTGATACACACCACCTTGTTATCAATAACAAGTTTATCAAAAGAAAGGTATGCATGTTTACCTTCCGCTTTGACCTGTGATAATAAGGGTTTTAGTTTCTGACGAATGTCTAGCACACGTTCAGAAAAATTCTCTGAAACAGCTTAACGAGAGCCCGAAAACTCCTTTTTGGTTTTGAATGAGAGAAATTTCGCTACTATAGGCCTAGTGCGACCCTTGTATTTCCCTAGCCGGAGCGCGCGTTGACCATTACCTTTATTCTTATTCTATGACCAGCGGTATGTGAATACTGGAGTTTTCGCGGGCGATCGTCTCGCTTTCAATCAATTCGCAGCAAAATCACGTTTCTCTCTATCTCATGGAAGTATCATGTCCTACCTCTGTTTTAAAATGCTTTGGCGAAGGCATGCGCAGTTCCTTAGAAAATAATGGTCACCATGGCTTTGCTTACATCAAGGAGGATAATAACACTTTATTGCTTTAAAAGAAACTTTTTTAAGAAGAAAGAATTAAAAATTTACCGAGTAAAAAATACTCGTAAAATGTGTTTTTTAATTCCGAAGCTCATAGGAAAAGGTTGTTTAAGTATAATAAATTTATTTGAAGACATTCAAATATTATCCAAAGCAAGTATTGTTTAATATTACCTATTTGTTCATTTTCAGATAAGAGCTCTGTGAAATAGTTAGTTTATTTACGTAATTATTTAAATCTTTGATCAGAAAATACCGTCACATATAATTTATTAATTATCATAGGTTATATTTTCCATATATAACCGGCCGCTGGCAAATCCCATTGAAAACCATATCATTTGCGAATTTTTACGTTTTGCTATATGTGGTCAAATGGAAATTGCTACCGACCAATGATTTAGAGGAAAATAGGCCACAATCTCCACACGTGTTGATAACGCAAGTCTGCAAATAAAAATGTTTGAAAAGATTCTTGGATACTTGCAGATAATTTATGTAGATTTTGGTTTTCCGATTCAGAATACAAATTTTGCATTTTAGAATAATTACATTAAAATAGATAAAAATTTGTATAAAGTTTGTTGTAATGATTAAGAAACCTTTATGATCGCAGACTTGTGTAATTGATATTGTTATCAAATAAATTTATATACATATATATAGTAACAAAGCTATGCAGGGCAGAAATAATACAGTTAAAGTTATTCGATTGTAACATTTGGGAAATATTTGTACTAAAATAATGTTGTTCTTTTAGATGAGAGTACAAAAGTCATGTGATTTTCCTGGCTGCAATGTAAAAAGCTACAAAGAAATCGATGTGAAAAATGTATCTTTTTTTGTCTGCCGCAAAACGAAGAGCTACGGCAGAAA
>JAUIMW010000679.1:0-15587 GCA_033557785.1 Enochrus cinctus
GTATGTCATAGCTTAGACGTTAATCCATTTAATAACAATATTTTAAAATTTAATTATTAAATACGTTATCTATTTCTGTGTGGATAGTGCATTGTGTGTAGATTTTCGTGGCGTTTTTCCAGGTGCTCTTGTTTGTCCCGGGCGGTCTTGATCTTGTTCCACTGCTGCGTGTTGTTTTCGTAGTAGCTCGGGGACGTCCACTCTTCCAGCTGTTTGTTTGTTCTGTCGTTGTTTTCGTAGTAATTGGATTGGTCTTTCCACTGGAGCTGGTCCTTCATTTCTTTTTCTCGACGCCTTATCTTTTCGTTTTCTATGTTTACTCGGTGGTGCGGGTGGGCTGAGTTTCCCTTTTCTGCTGACATCTGCAAGTAAAATTTTTAGATATTAATTTTCTTAAGTACTCAAATTGATACATAGAAAAATAAATTTTTATAACAGCACTATTTTTTAAACAACATTTGGAGAAAGTAGAGAACCACACCTGGAGGACATTCCACGTCTTCCTGGTGCTCTTTCTTATTTCTTTTTTTTTTGTTATTCTATATATTCCAAATTTTCGTTGGATCTTTTTTCAATTTTTATACAATTTATTATCAACTATCAAAAAATTTTAAAAATCTTTAAATTTATTGAATTTTATATAAAATTGTACTTCAATCTTAGCCTAAATTTATTTAAAATATTTGTTATTTTAACAAAATATTTATTATTTTTTTAAAGTTTAACTTATCAATGAGTACGGAGTACGTGGAGAAGATTTCATATCTGATATGGTTCTTCTTTTAATTTTGAAAACCCACAAACATCCTTATATTGTAATTGAATAGAAAACGGCATAAAAGAAGGAGTACCAGAGGGTCTGAGGGACGTGGAACGTCCTCCATCTCTTTTATTGTTAAAAGTCCCTAAGAGTCAGAAGGTCACTTAGAGAACATTTAAGGTTTACTGTTTTCGTTTTCTTAATATCATGTAAAAATAATTTTTGAATTTTTTATATTTATTTTTAATTTTATTTAGTTTTACTCTTTTATCTAGAAATTATTTATTTTAATTTTATGAATTTTATTGTTCTTTTTTTTTCATATTTGTACGGTTTGTACTTTTTTCTTATGGCTTTTTTATATTTTTTGTTAAATAATCTAAATAGTTATTTTTTAATTTTTCTTATTTGACAATAATTAATATAATTTTGAAAACGAAAATTTTTATTGATAAAAATATAGACTTTTTTCTTATGTTTATCCATATATTCAAAATTTTAAGTTTTTTTTTTGAGCACCAAAAAGGACGAAACAGCTGCTCGTAAATAATTGTTCTTTATAGTCTTTAATTCTTTGTTCTATTTTTTTTCTGGTAGAGATGGTTTTTTTATTTTAAATATTTACGAATACGTTATTATTTCAAGATTTTTCAATTTTTATAGAATTTATTATAATAATAAAAGCAAAAAGTCTTCAAATTTGTTTGACAAAAAGATTGATTAAAATTGTTCAAAGTTATATGAAATATTATTCAGTAAGATAATTAATAGTAACAATTAAAAATTAGCATTATTTTCCTAAAATATAAAGAAACCAAACAATTAAGTACTAAATAATAAAATACAAAAAGTGTTTAAACAAAAGTGATTCAAAATTACATGAAATACAAAGAAAATAAAAATTCATTTTATAAATAAGTAAAAAATGAAAGTGTTTTTCTATTTTTTTATAATAAAATAAAAAGTTCAAAATTGCATAAAATATAATAAATAAATAAATAAATATGGATGTCTTCCAGGTATTTCGGTAGTTAAATACAAAGAAATTATCTATTTATAGTTTCTTTCTAAAAATGTTTAAAAAATCGTAAGAACAAATAAATATAAATTTGAAAAATACATCAAGGAAAAACAAAATGCATTGCAAACTATGAAAATAATAAAACTACAATTTTTTTAACTAAAATCAAAATAATTTTTAGATAACAGAAATAAGTTGATAACACCTGCAGATATTTTAAGTACAAACGAAGTACAATTATCAATACGAAAAGAATTATTAAAATTACAAATTCATAAAACAAAATAACAAAATAAAATATTTGACCATGTCTCAATTATTTATTTTATTTTTTATATTTATATAGTTTAAAATTTTACTATTTTTTCTATAGTTGCTAAGTTAAAATCTGTGCTTCATTCTTATTTGTTATACTTATTAAGAAAATAGTAAGAATAGAGGAATCTTTTTATTAATATATATTTTTTATTTTGATTTTATGTAATTTAAATCTCTGTTTAATTTTTTAATCAGGTTTTTTTTGTTTTTTTTTCTGGCAACACCCCCCAATTTATTTAAAAAAAATAATAACATTCTTTATTTTAATATATTTATTATTTTTTAAAGTTAACTTATCAATGAGAATTGTAATATATACAATATATTGTAATATATATCGTAATAAAAAATAAAATGACATAAAAGAAGGAGCACCAAAGAATCTGGGGGACATGAAATGTACTCTAATGCAATAGAAATTTGTTTACTGACTTTTAACAAAAAAGGGAATAGGAAACTCAAACTAATGAAGAGTTTTCCAGATTAAAAGTATGTAGATAACATTTAGAAATACTCAGGTAACAGATGGGATTTCATAGAAAGCAGTTCACCTGAAGGGCATTCCATGTCCCCCTGGTGTCGTTTTCTTACGTTGTTTTTTACTCAGTTGCAATATAGAGATGTTTATTCATTTCTATATTGAATTAGAATTAAAAAAAGTTTTACTTTATTATTAGTTACATATAAATACACAGAAAACATAGAATGTAGAAAATGGATTACCTGAAGGACATTCCGTGTGTCTTCCAGGTATTCGAGTTCCTACGTTCTCTTTATTTAAATTATTACTTTATTTGTTAATTAACTAAATGAAGAGTAAACTATAACAAATGAAGAGTGTTATCAAGATTTTTATATATAAATTAAAATTACGTAGATGATTGTGTATCTGACCTTCTGATGACATTCCTATATTAAAATAGTCTAGTAAACAACAAAAAATAAAGACACAAGGGGGTTTAGTTTAGTAATGTGCCTCAGGTACACTTCCTTCTACGTATTTCTAATTTATTTTAAAATTTTATTAACATTATTATTAATCTTTTAAAGGTTATTCAATAAATAATAACAGCGTGGGTAACGGAGTACCTGTGTTACCTGGAAATGTCCTCCAGGTATTCAAATATATACGTTAATCTTTTATATTTATTTTCAATTTTATTTGTTTTTTTAATTTTAATTAATTTTCAATTATGTTTTCTGTTTTTAATGTCTTCATTAGGAAGAAAGTTATCTCGAAATTATATATTTTTATGTTAGTCTAGATATTCCAAATTTCCAATCTTTTTGGGGACCAAAATCGTGAATGATTGTTCATTGTAGTTTTTTTAATTTAAGTAAACAGTAACAGATTTTAATTTTTATAATATATATAATAATAAAATATAACTTAAAAAATTCATTAAGGAAAAACAAAATACATTGCAAATTATAACAATAAAAAAATAAATAGAACTAAAAAAATAAATAATATTTACAAAAATTTTAAAATAAAAATTACAATTATTTTTTTGTGGCAGAAGAAAGATAATACCTGGAGGACATTCTGTGTTCCGTTGGTTGTTAAACTTAAAAATAGAGAATATAGTGAAAATTTAAAAAAAGTAAAAATGAAGTACAAATTTCAACTATTAATATGGAAAAAATATTAAAACTACAAATTCATAAAAATAAAATAATTCAATAAAGTAATATTTTTTTATTATTTATATTATATTTTATGTAATTTTGAATAATTATTGTATACCGTGACCTCAATTTTATTAATATAATTTTATTATACTATTTGCTAAGTTAAAATTTGTTGATAAGAGGTAACTTTTTATTAATCAACTTATTTTTTTTTCTTTTGTCTACGTACCCCTAATTTATTTAAAAAAATTAATAACGTTCTTTATTTAACATAAATTTTATTTTTTTTTTTTAATTTAACCTATCAATAAGAATAACGTAAATAACAGAGTACCTGAAGAACATTTAATGTCTGATATGGTTATGCTTTTATTGTTAAAAATCCATAAACATCCTTATATTTTAATTGAGTAGAAAACAATATAAAAGAACGACCACCAAAAAGTCTGAAGACTACCTGGAGGACATTTTCTTGTTTTCCAGGTTCCCTCGTGCTCCTACTTTCATGTTGTATTTAAATCTATTATAAAAAATACAAAGTCCCTCACACTTCCTGGTGATCTTTCTTTTGTTGTTAATCGATTTTTATTTATTTTTTAGTTATATTTATTTTTACTTTTTAATATCCGTTGAAAGAAAATTGTCTAATTAGATACTATAAATAGATTTTGAATATATTTTGTTTAAACAGTTAACAATAAATCTACTATATTTTTCCCAAAAAAAAGAACACATTTTTTTTAAATAATATAAAATATAGCAAAATAAAAATTAGCAAAAAGAATTAAAATTTAATTAATAAATAAGAAGAACGTGGATACTCTAATACCTGAAAGATATTCCATGTCCTCCTGACACTCTATTGCTCCTTCTTTTATGCTTTTGAAAATCAGATACATCCTCTTAACGAAACAGAGTCAAAGCAACATAAAAAAGGACACCAGGGGGTCTGGGGGACATGGAATGTCCTCCAGGTACACTGTCATTTTCGTACTTCTAATTTATGTTTAAGAATCTTTATAACACTCTTTATTTGTTTTTAGTTGTTCTCTTTATTTAATTAGCAAACAAAAAGAATTGGAATTTAATTAATAAACAAGAATAAATATAATTTAATTAATAACCAAGAAGAACGTAGACACTCAAATACCTGGAAGACATTCCATGTCCCCCAGACCCCGTGGCGCTTCTTCTTTTACGTTGTTAAAAATCAGTGCAATTAAACAGAGTAAAAACAACACAAAAAGGGCATGGAATGTCCCCCAGGTGCACTGCCATCTACGTACTTAATTTATGTTTAAGAATCTTGATAACACTCTTTATTTTTAAAAAAAATTTCTCTTTATTTAATTAGTAAACAAGAAGATATAGCAGTTAATTAATAAACAGGAATAAATAGAATTTAATTAATAAACAAAAAGAACGTAGATATAATTTATTAACTGCATTTTGTAACTTGTAATTGTATGCACTTTAATTATAGATCTTGATGATGCTTGCAATTGTGAGCGAAATATTGATCATGGAATAAAGGCTTAAATAGTTATTCGAGAATGTTTTTAAGACTCCCATCCAATCCATTAAATATGGAGTGTTATCAAGATTTTAAACGTAAATTAAAAGTAGGTAGATGATTGTGCACCTGGGGGACATTCCATGTCTCTCGGTTCCTGGTGTCCTTCTTTTATGTTGTTTTACTCTGTTTTAATAGAGAAATGTTTACTGATTTTAAACTACATATACCTGTATCTACGTTCTTTTTCATTATTGATTAAATTCTGTTTATTCTTGTTTATTAATTAAATTCCAATTCTTCTTGTTTACTAATTAAATAAAAAAAAATATCTGGACGACATAGGCCTCCTGGAAGCCTTCTTTTGCATTATTTTTTACTTTAATGTAATATAGACATGTTTACTGATTTTTAGCAATAAAAGAAGAATCACTAGGGGGTCTGGGGGACATGGAATGTCCTCCAGGTACTCCGCTATTTGCGTTTCTTCTGGAGATTTTTAAAGATAAATTAAAAGTACGTAGATAACAGTTAGGAATACATAGATAACTGATAGCATTATGTAGATGGTGGTCTTTCTTTTATGTTGAATGATACTTTATTCTGATTTAGGGATGCTCACTGATTTCTAACAATAAAAGACGGATTATCTGGTGATCTGGAGAACAAGAAATGTTTTCCATGTACGTTCTTTCTGTTGATAATAAAATACAAAAAAAAATTAATTAGTATTATCAATATGTACACTTTAATCAGTAGTATATAGATTGCAGTGCACTTGGAGGACATTCCATGTCTCCCACACCCCTGGTACTACCTCTTTTATGTCCTTGTTTACTCTATTTCAATATAGGCATATTTACTTGTCAGGGGAATGTCCTCCAATTTTTTTTATAGTCTATGTTTCCTGTGTATTTATATTTAATTAGAATTATTTAATTGTAAGAACATTTCATTTTGTTATAGTACTGATTTTTATAAAAAGAACAAAAATTGGCATATGTTTAAAATTTAACACCTAGATTAAAAATTTAACGCGTAAATATAAAATCTTTATTTAAATATATTTAAAAAATGTTTATAAAATTTGTTTTTATAACGATAATTTTATATTTTTAGTTAGTTTTCTGCTAAACATTTGTAAATGTATGCTTATATTTTAATAATTTTGTTTAAAAATAATTTTAATATTGGAATTAATTTAAAACCCAAAAAAGATTAAAAAATTTGAAACAATAATAATAAAATATCTATCCAATGTTCCATTTATAAATACATTAAATTTAAAAGTTTATTTATTTAATAATTTCATTTATATTTTAATTTACATGGAATGTCCTCCAGGTATTCGAGTATTACGTTTTTTCTTGTTTATTCATTAAATTAGCTCCTTCTGATTATTAACTAAATGAAGAGTGTTTCAAGATTTTTAAATGTGAAAGGGAATATTCCCCAGACTTTCTGATGCTTGTTCTTTTATTATTAGGAACCAGAAGTCTAGTAAACAACAGAAAATAAAGACACAAGAGGGTTTAGTTTAGCAATGTGACCCAGGTACACTGCCTTCTACGTATTTCTGATTTATTTTAAAATTTTATTAACATTATTATTAATCTTTTAAAGGTTATTCAATAAGTAATAATAGCGTAGGTAACGGAGTACCTGTGCTACTTGGAAATGTCCTCCAGGTATTCAAATATACACGTTAATCTTATTGATTTTTTTTCAAAGGAAATTAAAACAAAACTAAAGTTAAAAAAAAATTTAAAAAATGCAATACAAAGATGTTTTTTGCAATTTTTATATTTATGTTTTCATTTTCATTAGTAAGAAAATTATCTCGAAATTTTTTGTACTTTTTTCTTACGGCTTTTTTATATTTTTTGTTAAATTCGTTTAAATTTGTATAAAATATGAATTTTACATTTTTAAACAACTTTTTGCAAAAATATAATTGTTGTATGAAATATTACCACGAAAAAGAAATAATAATAACAATTAAAAATTAGCATTATTTTTCAAAAATTAAAAAATCAAACAGTTAAATATTAAGTAATAAATAACAAAAACTATTTAAACAAAAAATAAGTTACAATTTGTTTATAAGAGGTAACCTTTTCTTAATCAGCTAATTTTTTTCTTTTGTCTATGTACCCCTAATTTATTTAAAACATTTAATAACGTTCTTTATTTTAACATAAAGTTTATTTATTATAATTTTTTTTTTTAATTTAATCTATCAATAAGAATAACGTAAGTAACGGAGTACCTGGAGAACATTTCATGTCTAATATGGTTATGCCTTTATTGTTAAAAGTCTATAAACACCCTTACATTGTATTTGAGTAGAAGACAATATAAAAGAAGGACCAACAAAAAGTCTGGAGGACGTGGAATGTCCTCCACGTCTTCAAGTGCACCTGAGAATATTATACGTCCTTAGATCCCTCAAAAAAGCACTCAATTCTCTATTTTTCTAAGTTTAATCAATCAATAAGAATAACGGACTACTTGAAGGACATTTTCACGTTTTCCAGGTTCCCTCGTGCTTCTACTTTAATGTCACTTCTTGGTGACCTTTCTTTTGTTGTTAATCAATTTTTATTTATTTTTTAGTTCTATTTATTTTTACTTTTTAATATCCGTTGAAAGAAAATTGTCTAATTAGATACAATAAATAGATTTTGAATAATTTTTGTTTAAACAGTTAACAATAAATCTACTACATTTTTCTCAAAAATAAAAAAGAACAGATTTTTTTTAAATAATATAAAATATAGCCAAATAAAAATAAATAAAAAAACAATTTAACAAAAAATATTAAAAAAATTTAAAAGAAAAATTCGTAAAATTAAAATAAATAATTTCGAGATAAAACAGTAAAAAATATAATTAAAAATAAATATAAAAATTGAATAAAATTATTTTTGGGTGATATTAGAAAAACGATAAATCACACTTGAAATGTCCTCCAAGTGATCTTCTGATGCTCTTTTTATTATGTTGTGTTGTGCTTTGTTACAATATAGGGATATTTATAGATTTTTAACAATAAAAGGTGGGTCAGGTGGTCTGGAGGAAATGAAATGTCTTGAAAATTATTAAAAATTCCATCGACGAAAGTCGATAACACCTGGAGGACATTCCTATATTTGAATAAAGTAGAAAACAACATAAAATAAAAATCTTAATAACACTTTTTGCTTTAGTTCACTCTTCATTTAGTTAACAAGCAAGAAGAATTAAAATTTAATTAATAAATAAGAAGAAGTGGATACTCTAATACTGGCAGATAGTCCATGTCCTCCTGACACTCTATTGCTCTTTCTTTTATGCTTTTGAAAATCAGATACATCCTCTTAACGAAACAGAGTCAAAACAACATAAAAAAGGACACCAGGGGGTCTGGGGGACATGGAATGTCCTCCAGGTGCCCTGTCATCTACGTACTTCGAATCTTGATAACACTCTTTATTTTTTTAAGTTTTTTTCTCTTTATTTAATTAGCAAACAAGAAGAATTAGAAGTTAATTAATAAACAGGAATAAATAGAATTTAATTAATAAACGAAATGAACTAGGTACTCGAATACCTGGAGGACATTCCATGTCCCCCAGACTCCCTGGTGCTTCTTCTTTTACGTTGTTAAAACTCAGTTAATATAACTGCATTTAAACAGAATAAAAACAACCAAAAAAGGGCACCAGGGGGTCTGCTATCTACGTACTTCTAATTTATGTTTAAGAATCTTCATAACATTCTTTATTTTATTAAGTTTTTTCTCTTTATTTATTAAGTAAACAATAAGAATTGGAATTTAATTAATAAACAAGAAGAACTTAGATACACGAATACCTGGAGAACATTTCATGTTCCATTTAATGGATTTATAAAAATAAAATAATAAATAAATATTTCCTGTACAATTACAAATATTTAAATAAGTAAAACTTATAAATAATAAATAAAAATTTCAAAAAAATAAATAAAATGAAATTTTTTTAGAAGATAACGCTTATACTTAAGTTTTCATTTTTTTTCAATCTATTTCAATATGTCTACTGATTTCTAACAATAACAAAACGACCACTGGTGCACTGCTATCTACATACTTCCTATCTGTTATCTACGTACTCTTAACTGTTATATACGAACTTTTAATTGATATTCAAAATTCTTAAAAACTTTAGTTTGTGTTTTACCAATCGCTAGAAGAAACGTACAAAACGGAGTACCTGGAGAACATTCCATGGTTCTTCTTTTATTGCTAAAAATCAATAAATATTTCTATATTGCATTAGAGTAAAACACGATGTAAAAAAAGGACACCTGGCTGACGTGGAATGTCCTGCAGGTATTTGATTATCTACGTTCTCTTTGTTTATTAATTAAATTATATTTATTCCTGTTTATTAATTAACTTCTAATTCTTCTTGTTTGCTAATTAGATAAAGAGAAAAAACTAGAACAAATAAAGAGTTTTATCAAGATTCTTAAATATAAATTAGAAGTACGTAGATGGCAGTGCACCTGGGGAACATTCTATGTCCTCCAGACTCCATGACCGTTGTTTTATATTCTAATACAATATTATATTATATATTTATTAATTTTTAACAAAAATCTATTACGAGGTCTTCAAAATGTTAAATATAATCAAGAAAAATAAAAAGAAATTATCTATTTACACTGTTTGTAAAATATAGAAAGTAAGCATAATAAATAATTTCTAGATATATAATTTTTTTTCAATGAAGATTAAAGTAAAAATTAAATTAAAAATTATATGTAAAAAACGAATAAATATTAATTAAATGATTTAATTGACTTTAATAAATAAATTATCAAAAAATTATTAAGTTTTTATTTTCTTCTGAAGGAGATCACAACAGTATTTGAGATTTACTTTCAGTTTTGAAGTGACTTTTAATTTAATTTTTTTTATAATAATATAAATTAATTATTAACAAAAAACAGTACTATTTTTCTAAAATTAGAAAAAAACCTAAAATTACTGTTTCATTATTTTTTTAAAATTTATTCAAATAATTAAAATAATGGAGGACATTTCAGGTGTACTGTTGTCATTCTTCTAATGTTTAATTTTTTGCAATTTTAATTTTGTTTAATTTCATATATTTTTACTGTCTTTTACTGTTTTTATTGAAAAAAAATGTATCTAGAAATTATTTATCTATTATTTTATTTCTATGAATTTTAATTAAATTTTGTTTTTTTCTTCATATATGTACTTTAATCTTTCTTGGTGTAATTTTTTTAAATATTTTTTAGAAAAAAATTGTAGGGACTTTTGTTTTGTTTTTCTACATACTACATAAATTTTACAGAAGACTAAAACATAATTGATACTTCCATGTTAGATAGATATTATGACACAATCATATAATTATTATATTGTAATGTTTCAATTATGGTAAACACATATCCAGTTATTTTATTTACAAAGAAAATAAAAATTAGAATTTTTAATTAAATTATCTGATAAGACAAAACAATAAAAATAAATTTTTTATCAGTTGAATATACCAATTTATTTTTTTAGATGTTAAATTAAAAGAAAAATGTACAAAACTTGTAATACAAAAATGAATTTGTTTTCTTATCTTCAATTATTTTTTACATATTTTTAGGAAAGGTGGAACGCCCTCCAAATGCACCATTTCCAAGGTACAACAAATAAAATTTAACAAAAATAATATGATTGACTAACTCCTAGGAATGAAGTACAAATTTCAACAAACATGGAAAAAACAATTACATTTATTTCATAAAATAGAAAACCACAAAAAGAATAATAAAAAAAAAAATCAATAAAAAATACTAAAATCACATTTTTTGATATTTCTAAAACATAGATGGAGCGAAGGTGTGAATGAAGACATAAGACATAATGGAGGAGTACGGAGGGAACACAAGGAACAACGGGAAAGGGATGAGTGATTTCTGCAGACGAAACAACAAGAGAACAAATTAAGGATATAATTGACTTTAATTAAATATCTAAAATTTATAAAAAATTAAGTACAACTTTCAATAAATATGGTAAAAACAATTAAATTAATTTCATAAAATAAAAAACAATTTCTAATTTACGTTTAAAATCTTGATAACATTCTTAATTTGCTTTAGTTCGCTTTCCCTTTAATTAATAAACAATAACATAAGTACTCGAATACCTGGAGGTCATTCCATGTCCCTGCTAATTTCTAGTTTATTTGAAAATACCAATACAATTTTTCATTTTTTAAAATTTAATCAAATAATAAAAATAATGTAGATAATGGAGTACTTGGAACACATTCGCTCCTTCTTTTATTGTTAAAAATGCATAAAAAAAAGTATGTTTTAATTTTTTACAAGTCTTACTGTTTTTATTGAAGAAAAAAATTTAATTCTAATTAAATTTTGTTATTTTATTTCCACATCTGTTTGTACTTTAATCTTTCTTGGTGTTATTTACTGATTTTTATAAAAAGTAAAGCGTGTTTCGAACATAAATCTTTGCATTGATGTGTTAAAGAAAGGAGTTCAATTTTATTAAAATACAAAAAGATGGTTTATCTTATTTAGTGCCACTATTTTTTAAATTTTAACTTTTTCATTTTATTTTCAATATCTATTTGTTTCTTCTACGTCTAAAAATATACACGATTTTTTTTAATTTTTCTATTTTCCAATTTTTACTATTTTTTATTTTTCATTTTTATATTTTATTATATATAAAAAACACCTTGTCAGTTGCATATAATTTACACAGAAAATATAGAATATATAAAATGGAGTAACTGAAGGACATTCCATATTGTTTTTATTTTGTTTCAATAAAGGGATCTTAATCTTTAACTATCAATAGCATAAAAGTCCTAACTCTTTTTGTTTATTAATTAAATGAAGATTGAACTATGTACTTGGAGGACATTCCACGCCCCTAGACTCTGTGGTGTCTTTTTTATGTTGTTTCCTACTCTTTTACAATTGACATTATTGATTTTTTGAATCTTGTGTTGACAAGCATCTATCTTCAGTCTTTTCTACCAGTGTAAAGTTTTCTTTTTAATTATTATGATGCGTATTCTCCGAATTTTGAAATAATTTTGTTACATTCTTAATTTTAAAATTGCTTACATTGTTTTTCATTTTTTAAAATTTAATCAAATAATCAAAATAATGGTGGACATTTCAGGTGTACTGTTGTCATTTTCTAATGGTCTATTTTTTGCAATTTTTATTTGGTTTAATTTCATTTATTGTTACAGTTTTTTAGTTTTTATTGAAAATATGTATCTATAAATTAATTATCTATTATTTTATTGTTATGAATTTTAATTAAATTCTTTTCATATCTGTTTATACTTTAATCTTTTTTGGTGTAATTTTTTTATATTTTTGAGAAAAAAAAAATGTACGCGCTTTTGTATTATTTTCCTATATACTTATAAAATTTGTAGAAGGAAAATAATAGATAAATAATTTCTAGATACATAGATTTTTCAATAAAAACTAAAAGACTGTAAAAATAAACCCGGTGGTTCTTTTTTATTGTTAGAAATCAATAAACATTTCTTTATTATATTAGAATAAAATACAACGTAAAAGAAGGACACCTATCTACAAACTCTTATCTATTTTCTACGTATTCCAAAGTTATTAGAAAACTCTTATTTTTTTAGATTGTGTTTTACCAATCAACAGAAGAAACGCAAGAAGCAGAGTACTTCAAGCACATTTCATGGTTCTAGCCCTGGTGGTAAGTAGAAATGGAATGTTAATTAAAATATAATTAAAAGTAAACTAAAGCAAATTGAGAGTGTTATCAAGATTTTCAAATGTAAATTACTAGTACGTAGATGACTGTGCACCTGGAGGACATTCATGTCTTCCAGATCTTTCTAATAGTCAAATCATTAATTAAATAGTATGAAAGGATCTGGAGAACATGGAATGTCTTCCAGGTAGACTATCGTCTACTTATTTATTTGAAAATTGTATTGACATTTTTTATTTTTTTTAATTTAATCAAATAATTAAAATAATGTAGGTAATGGAGTACCTGGAGGACATTTGAGGTGTATTCTTGTCATTTTTTTATGTAAAAATGTATCTAGAAATCATTTATCTTTTATTTTATTTTTATGAATTTTAATTAAATTTTGATGTTTTTCATCATATCTGTTTTTGTATTTTAATCATTTTTGGTGTATTTTTTTATATTTTTGAGAAGAAAAAAAAATGTAGGTGCTTTTGTATTATTTTTCTATATACTTATAAAACTTGCAGAAGAAAAATAATAAATAAGTAATTTCTAGATGCATTTTTTCCAATAAAAACTAAAAGACTGTAAAAATAAATGAAATTAAACAAAATAAAAACTACACAAAAATTAGAACATTAATAAAATGACAACAGTACACCTGAAATGCCCTCCAAGTACTCCACATTACCTACATCATTGTAATTATTTCAAAATAAATTAGAACATTGCAAAAGAGTATAAAACAACGTCTAGGGACGTGGAATGTCCTCCGAGTACATAGTTCACTCTTCATTTAATTAATAAACAAAAAGAGTTAGGACATGGAATGTCCTTCAGTTACTCCATTTTATACAATCAATGTTTTCTGAGTAAGTTATATGTAACTAATAATAAAATAAAACTTAAGAATCAAGGTGTTTTTTCGTAAGATAAAAATGAAAATAAAAGAATTATAAAAATAAAAAAGAATCGAGTATTTTTTTTATAGGCGTAGAAGAGACAAAAAGATAATGAAAATAAAATAAAAAAGTTAAAATTTAAAAAATAATGGCACTAATTAAGATAAACCATCTTTTTGCATTCCAAAAAATGGAACTCCTTACTTTAACAAATCGATGTAAAGATTTATGTTCGAAAATCTTGATAGCACTCTTCACTTTTTATAAAAATCAGTAAACAACATCAAGAAACATTACATACAGATATGGAAATAAAAGTAAAAAAACAGTAAGAAATTAAAAATAAATAGAATTAAATTAGAAAAATGACAACAGTATACCTGAAATGTCCTCCAAGTACTCCATTATCTACATTATTTTTATTATTTGATTAAATTATAAAAAATGAAAAATTGTATTGATATTTTCAAATAAACTAGAAACGAATAGGGACGTGGAGTGTCCTCCAGGTATTCGAGTACTTATGTTATCGTTTATTAATTAAAGGAAGAGCGAACTAAAACAAATTAAGAGTGTCATTAACATTTTAAATGTAAATTATAAATACGTAGATTTGCAGTCATGTTTATTTTTGAAAAAAGTAAGTAATAAGAAAGAACAACATTAAAAAATGAAAAAGTTCGTGTTTCGATATATTATATTCGATATGTTCTATATAAGCTTAGAAATTTTTTTGGTTTTATTAGAATTTGACTTTTTTTAATTAATTTTTAGATATTTAATTGAAGTCAATTATCTCTAAATAAGAAAGCTAAAATTTAAATAATAATGCCACTAAATAAGATAAACCATCTTTTAGCATTCTAATAAAATGTAACTCTTTTACTTTTTATAAAAATCAGTAAACAACACCAAGAAAGATTAGAGTACAAACAGAAATGAAAAAAAAACAACAAAACTTAGTTAAAATTAAAACATTAAAAAAATGAAGTAATCTGCTGCTTTTTTATGCATTTTTAACCATAATGAAGGAGCGAATGTCTTCTAAATACTCCACTATCTACATTATTTTTATTATTTGATTAAATTTTAAAAAGTGAAAAATATCAATACAATTTTCAAATAAACTAAAAATTAGTAGGGATGTGGAATGTCCTCCAGGTATTCGAGTACTTATGTTATTATTTATTAATTAAAGGAAGAGTGAACTAAAGCAAATTAAGAGTGTTATTAAGGTTTTAAACATAAAAAAATGTGATTTTAATATTTTTTATTGATTTTTTTATTATTCTTTTTGTTGTTTTCTATTTTATGAAATGAATTTAATTGCTTTTTCCATATTTGTTGAAATTTGTACTTTATTCCTAGTTTTTTTTAAATAATTTTTAGACATTCATGTCCTCCAGACTCATAGTTTATTTTTGAAAAAAGTAAGTAATAAGAAACAACTACATTAAAAAGCGAAAAACTTTGCGTTTTGATATATTATATTCGATATATTTGCATGTGAGGAAAAGAAGAAGGGAAAAAGAGTGAAACTGGGACACAAAAAGGTGATTGTGGATGGCACAGAATGTAATAAGACAAGGGAGTCAATGGAAAACGAAAACACAGCAAAAAACTAAACAACGGTGATGGAATAATGAAAAACAAACTTAGGAGGACAAGAC
>JAUIMW010000680.1:0-15572 GCA_033557785.1 Enochrus cinctus
GCAATGTTTTAAATGCGTTTTTAAAAATGTAATTCCTGAAAATATATTTTGTTTACACTATTTGATAGATAGTGCGTATTAAACGAGCATTTACGTAATTATACTTGTTAATTATTTTACTGCTGGTTGCATCAAGAATTGTATTTACTTTGTAAATTTCCATATTTGCATATTGTAAAACAATTCTTCCATTGTAAAAAGAACTCCGGTACCGACGAACCAAATAAAAGCAGTATATATACATACATATACCATTTTTGGTCATTTTATGATCGTTAAAATCTCTTAACGGAAGCTGTTTTAAAAACTGTTATTTTCCGCTCACATCGATAGTTAAAACCTGATCACCCATTCACACCTATTGCTGTGTAGGTATAGATAAGAGTACTAGAAATGACAGCTGTAACCTACTTCCACCTACTTGCAAGTTATACCTCCGCATATTTATAATTTGATGTTGCCATAAATGGACTTGTTTGCTTCGACTTGCTACTTATATGGTAAGCCAAGTCCACCGAAGAAAATATCTCAGCGGTCAAAGTGATCGGTCTGGACGCTTTTAATTTTGGAACGCTTATTCAAAAATCTTATCTTTTTGCATTTCTTTTAGCAGATGAAATTTTGTACAAAAAAATACATCTTACAACTATTTGAAATGTATTGATGAAGATAAATCTTGAGAAAATATTGTTAATTAATTCAAGTGAAAGAAACATTTAATTTTCATAGATAATGCAGATCTTGGCGTATTTTTTCGGCCAAAATGTTAATTTTATTATAAAACCGTTTTGGGTGCTTACTTTTTCTAGATCCATATCAGGTTGTGAAGACTTATAGACTTGATAAGTAAAAAGGCAAAGGAAAATAAAATTTCTTCACATTAGAAAATAAAAATACCATTTACAATTTCGCAAATTCGACGGGAATTGCTTTAAAATAATAAATTCATCATGCGGACTAAAACGTCGACCTTATAAGAACTATCTTAAAAGTTGTGGGCCGATCATTTGATAGTACAACGAAACCAATTTCACGTTTATAAATTGCTTCATGAGAGCGAGCGTGATCTTATCTATCGAGTTATTTATTTAAAGATAATGTTTTAGGAAATTTAAAACCGCTTGGTTGTTCAGTAAAATATTTATTTAAAAGTAAATTCTGAAACATCTCAAGACTATTAGCTATTTTATACAAAAATACCTATACGTATAATATATAGAATATATATAATAAATATTTGAAATGTATGTATAGCAGAAAAACAATTTGAGAAAATATTATTAATTAATTTAAGTGATACATTTAATTTTCACAGATAATACTCATATTGGCGCATTTTTTCAGTAAAAATGTCAATTTTATTATAAAACCATTTTGGGTTCTGATTTTTTCCATATCCATATCAGGTTGTTAAGACTTACGTTACGTTACGCCCCTTCATATTTTTTTTCTTAATGGTATTATGAATCACTGTAAATGTCCGTAAAAGAAAATAGCACATCGTAAACAAAAACTTTTAAGCTGTAAACGTCATTCATGAGGCGGCAAATATGGGCAGCGATACTAAGGAATTTCACGTTGTTCCTTAGAAGCTGAAGTTGTTATACCCCGATGAAAAAGAGATGATGTAGGTAGACGAGGCATATTAGCCTTGTAATATGGGTTCAAGTTCACTACAATACGTGGGTTTGGTTTACTGTCTTACTTGAACTATTCTAGAACCATCTATTTAATCTTGGTCATCGAACTTTTCATGGTTTTGAACTACGATGTCAAAATTACATATCAAACTCTTGTATGTGCACAATTGGTGGAGGCAACCCTAATTTCTCCAAAAATGGCCAACTCATTGTCATTGGACCCTAAAACGTGTTTATATTTGATGATCCCCAAATATAATTTCGTTGCCTAAATGAAATATGAAAATAAAAAAGTTGGCTAGGTTACGAGGTATAAATACGTAGTTTCGCAGAGAATTTACAGTAAACTATTTTCTTAATCTAAAATAGGGAATACATACCAATCAATGACTTTCAGAAGCCAAAATTGGAGTTTAAGCTAAAACAATAAAGCTTACTCTCCATTTATTTTTAAAATCATGACGAATACAAATTCATTGATGGTCATACTCAGAGGCGTTCTATGACTCCTATAAAGATTTTTCTAGAAAAGAATTCCAATTCTCAATTTTTTTATCTTTTTTCTTCATTAATTAATGGATTCTTTTTTCGTCACGTGATACTTTACATATATTCCAGATTTAATTTACCTGAACTAAAAAAAAAATAAACTAGAGGTAAAATCCTAATTAAATGCTGGGGCACACAGACATATGGTAGGTTGCGCAAGTCCCACCCAAATATTGTAAGCATGACTATTTAAAACTTGCAGCCCGGCGCACAACGCACAAAGCAGCTGATTAGTGAGCCCAATAGCAAGCGCGACTCATACAAGACTCATACGAGCGTTCTTATAAGAGACTTACTGACGTGTTGTGTTATTAGTGCATTGCGTTTAATTTTTGTGATTTGTGATAAGTGCAAACAAGCAACTCTTTAAAAATGGCAGATAGTGCAAACAAGCGTAACATACCCATCAAATTGGGAGACTTCAGCGTCATCGATACTGAATTCAGCAACATCAGAGAAAGATTCGATGCAGAAATGCGTAAAATGGAGGAGGAAATGTCCAGATTCAGATCAGAGCTGATGAGCCGGGAATCAAATAACTTTTTCAGAAGCACAACAAGGTAATTGTTGTTTTTATTAGATTTTATTTTTACATTTGCATATACCGACAAGAGGTAGGGTAAGGGATTAATTAATGAAATTCGTTTGGGCATGGTAAACAATGATGCATTTGAATATATATAAAAAGTTAAACTTGTTAAAATGCTTCTAACAAGATATTCTGATTTCACATGTTGCTGGCGGGCTTCTCTTTCTCATAAGTCGATTAACCGCACGCGGAGACCCTCTCGCTTAATCAGAAGCGCGAGGGGTATACCCCATGTTTATAAATACGCACCCTCGCCCTTCCTGTTGAGCCCAAATGTTTATATATAGTTCTATATATACAACATTCTATTTTAAGCGTTTAAATAGCAACAGTTTTTAATCTTTAGTGCTATGAGATACTGTAATTTGCAGAGACGTGGTTACGGTATCGATTGAAATGTGTTTGTTTTTTTAACAGATTTATAACAGTCTAGACATATTCCCTGGAAACGCCTTTAAATAATCATTAGAACATTCTAATGTCACGAAACGTCTGTCGTCATGGAAGTGCTGCTCAACACAATGTGGAAAATTTTATTTCGACAACCCTTCTAGAACGTTTCTATTTTCAGAGTACACAATCGTTATACATGTCTGCTTTCCAAGACGATCAGAATTGACGTGTCTTTAATGTATTGACATAAGCAAAAATTGTTTTTTTGGAAACATTCTTATTGGAATATGAGTCACTGATTTATTTTAGAGTTCGATTGCAAAATTCGGTAAAATTTCTCAAAATAAAATATTCGAGGAGGAGAACAATTAGTATTAACTGTCTCGCTTTGGTTGTTTGTTCATTCCTTGGAACTCTGACAACATATTAGGATTTTTGTTTGGCACCTAGGAGCTTAGAAATATTTGTGCTGATCTCACATTGCCTCGTTAGACAATTAAATAGGCATATGAAAATAAAACTTCTTCACATTAGAAAATAAAAATACCACCTACAATTTCACAAATTCAATGGAAATTGGTTTAAAATAAATTCATTGTACGAGCCAAAACGTCGACCTCATAAGTACTATCCTAAAAGTTGTAGGTCGATCATTTGACAGTACCAGAAGACTATTTTCGCGTTTATAAACTTTAAGGTTTATTTACGAGGGCGAGCGTGATCTTGCTGATCGAGTTGTTTATCTAAAGATAAGGTTTTAGGAAATTTGAAACCGCCTAGTTCAGTAAAATATTCATTAAAAAGTAAATTCTGAAATATCTCAAGACTATTAGCTGGCAGAATTGTGTATTGATCTTTTCAGGTAGAGGTGAGCTCATATGGCGCCATCCTATGTTTATCTTAAGGAATGTAATAACGCGTTTCAGTTTCATCAAATTGACGTGTTTTTGTATTAGGTATTCAGGGCGTCTTAAGCATGCGAATGAACGTTATTCGTCCAATTCTGCATGCAGCATCTTCCTAAGCTTTTTGTATCATGTAAAATTAATTTGTTGGAATTGAGATTTATATAAAACTCATATTAATTTGCTTTTTTATAGTCTTCTTGTAAAAGACTGAATATTATATATGCATTTTTGTTGGCTATCCATATAGATGCCAGGTCATTTGGAAACTTTGTGTTAATAATAATGTTAAATAGTATGTCAAGTTAGGGTAGACTTAGATAATTGAGATAATTTTATCATATCCTTCAAAAGTATTACCATTTACATAGGTTCATTTGCAAAATATAATTAAAAAAGAAAAAGCGCATACAAACATTCTTTATTAAAACATGAAACTGTGCCAAAATTGTGTCAACAACGCCTTCATTCCAGAAATTTAACGTCATTACTATAACATTCATCGTTACTACTAAAACAACAGTCTAATAAGATAATTAGGTTCATAAATTTCTACATCTAAAAATGTTAGTATTATTTTAAGGCCATTATAAATACCCGACGTCGATATGATTATAACAAGAGTCCTCAGTGAAAATTGATATGAAGTTTACGAAGCGTTGATGCATCTTCTAAATATAGTCTTGGGGATTCCAATGAAAATTCAATGTAGTTTAATTTTACCTTTGTTCATACTTCAAAGATCTAGAAAAATCGAATTACAATAAAACAAAGCGTCATTTGTGTTAAGTAAACATGTTTTTGTTTTAATCTCCAAGAAAATCGTGACTAACTTTGTCGCGTGGGAGTTCTCTCAACTTAAATCAGACTAAAATAAAAAGCTGGGTCCACAAATCTCTCAACGAATTTAAATTGGAATTTAATCCGAGAATAACGGCACTGCACCCTCTTTAGAAGCTATTCCTCGGCCATTGTAATGCAAGTTTTAACTTTCCATTCTATTTCTGTATGTGACATCATCGCTATTCCGCCTGTCTGTGTACATAGCCGGTTACGTATGCACTCTTTAAATGGTCACGGGCGTCGCCATTTTATCTTGTGGCATTCATTAGTGGCTCACTCGCAGTTAAAAAACTGCAGGAATTTTTATTTTTGACTGACTAAAACATCTAATTAAAATGTTTCCATTATATTTAGCAAGGCATATAATAGCGCCAGTTCTTGTATCGATCGAAAATGCCAAAGTAAACTTTATAATTCAACTTTTTTCCGTTCGCACATTTTGAAATGCACACTTTAATTTTTAGTAGTTTCTATATACGTAACATCTAAATTTAAACTTTTTTGTTTAACCAAATAATTAGATGCAAGGCGATAAATGTATTGTTGCACATGTATTTAATTTCATTTTGTTTGTATGTATAAGTAGATAACGTGACTTATCATGTTTTAAACTTAATAAACGGCCATAAATTTTAATTGCATATAGTTTTTTTTTCAGCTCGGCGATTAGAAATCTCGTCAGCATAAAGTTTCTGTCCTTTCATATTGTCTTATTTTTAACCATAGTTAGAGTTACCCGCTAATTCATTGATATGCCACTGCTATTTGACAACATTCTTTCACCTTTTGTGTTTTGAAAAATGAATATGATTTTATTTTTTTCTTTCCAAGAAATACAAATAGTCTATATAGAGAGATAAAAGAAAGAAATGCACAAGACTTTTTTGGTAATAAAAATTCAAATTAACTCTAAAATTAACTTATTCAATTGAGGAAATGTGCCATATAAACAAAAAAATGAATGAACTTTGTCGTCATTACTGCATTTAAGATTAAACTATAAGGTAAAAATTCACTAATGAATGATTCATCATGTTGATCCACAACACATGAACAAATAAGGACAGTGAAGAAACAGCAATAGATCTGCATATTGATGCTATACAGGAATTGCCATGTATTTCATTTAAAAGTGGAAGTGGGGATCGACCTTCACAAGTATTTTTACACTTCTGTAAATTATGTAGGCAGAGGACATGAACTGGCCTTGTATTCTTATGTTGAAGGTGATTATTTATGAATGTACCAATAAAAATTTGCTTGGAGGAAAGTTCATGCCTTATGCTCAATATTTCTTTTATTTACATTTCTGCAAAAAATGTATCTCGTAGCACTACGATTTAAAAATCTACATTGATGTATTTTTTAATAATATTATATTTAAATTTACATGTCTTACGAATGTGAAACTATATCTGGAGGAGGTAAATCAAAAACAACATCAAGGTTTGTTGTGTAGAATATCTAGATATAGAGAAATTCACATTAGATATTCAAATTTCTTAGAAATAAATGGCTGATCTACAAATATATGAACATAGCTTGATCTATGAAATTTCTAAATACACATTTCAATATTTACCAAGTGAATTCTGATGAAAAAACCTTATCGGCCATTTAAAGCAATATACATCATCATAAGACATAAACCACACACAATTTTACAAAAATCATACATCTTACCAAATACCATCAAGATAGAAAATATAATTAAATAACAGCAATTTAAAACCAATAATTCCTACTTAAATAAAAATATTTCTTACGATTTCAGCCTGACAAGCCAACAACAACATACAGGAGGTGATTTGATGAGTGCTCGTCCTGGAGGCGATGTAAAAACATGGTTAGATGATCTCAACTCCCCATTGATCCAAGAAGATGGAAGCAATAAATGCCTTAAGTTGAGATTCGACGTCAGCCAATATGCCCCAGAAGAAATTGTAGTTAAAACTGTCGATAATAAATTATTGGTATGTATATCATAAATATTTCCTCGGTCAAAGCTAATTAAATTCACTTTGTAACTTGCCAAGTGCTATAAATATAATTAAGCATACCTTTTTTATTAGACATGCCAACCTGCTTTCTAACCAATACAAATTTTTGAATATTTGCAGTTTAATTAGCATTATGAAATATTTTATTGCTTATAAACGTTTTATTTTAATTTTAGGTACACGCAAAACATGAAGAAAAAACAGAATCTAAATCAGTGTACAGAGAGTACAACAGAGAATTCTTACTTCCAAAAGGTACAAACCCTGAACAGATTAAGAGTTCATTAAGTAAAGACGGTGTGCTGACAGTGGAGGCTCCTTTGCCTGCCATCACCGCCGGTGAAACAATGATTCCAATCCAACACTAGATTACAAATAAATCTTAAAGAAAACAAAATAGAATGAATAAGAAATGACATCGTTCCACCTGCTTGCAATTAGTTTTATTACTATATTTATTAGTTATTTTATGTAATTTTTTTTGTTTGCATCTAGACTTGCTAATTTTTAACTAGAAATTACACAAATTTAGATGTAACTATATAATAAATTACTAACTTAAATTTTATGTTATGGATTAATGGGTGGTGTGAAGAAAATTTCTCATTTATTAGCGACTGTGAAAATCGAATATTAAAATATCAAATTGTACTTTTTATATTCATTATGGGCACAATGTAATTCACTACGGCACATAACATAAAATAGAAAATTTTTTCAAAAGTGCAATAAATTCTGAGCCTAAAACCAGCGTACACTATTGTGATGAAAATTTAAATTAAATGTAGCTTTGCGTACTGCTTTTTTTAACCGAGTCAATTTTAAAGTTTAATATTTTTTTATTTAGTTGTATTGATGTTGTGAAACAATTTATTACAAATCGATGGGCCTTGAGAAATATATGTTTAAAAATTTGTATTATCTATATCTGTTACTATTTATTATAAATTAGCATAGTAATTTATAAAATGTAATATTTATGTATGTATTAGAAAAATTTTAATTTCTTTAGGTGCAAATTGTGAAAAAAATACTCAAAACGAGGAATACATACATATATACTAAATTACTCAGACTGATTGGATATTTTACAACACTACCTGTCCGAATTAAAATATTAATAAATAAACCAATTTTTATTGAACTTGTTTTTTATTTACTTTTTATATTGCCTTCAAAATTAATGCAGAACAAAATGCTGTAGGGCAGTGTTGTCCAACTTTCATTATTCCGCAAATTCATTTTTTTAAGACAATATTTTGAGGGATGGTGCCTTGGGAATGTTGATATACTAAAAACATATTTATTTAAGATACACCACCCAGCTATAAACATTACAAACAGACTGGGAAAATGCAAAATGTTAATATTCTGTTTTCCTGTATGGAAAAGATTCCGATACTTAGTATTCACCAAAGGCACATGAGAAATAACAAGTCAAAGAAAAAAAGGATCATTAATAGAACTATGTATTGTAGAAGAAGAGAGAACCACACTTTTGACGGCTTAGACCATTAATGGTGCTTAAAAAATCTTCTGTTATTATTCAATGCGATTCTGTTAGAAGTGCACAATTCTGTTTCTGAAAAAAGTAAAATTAGGGTAAAACCCATCCATTATCAGAATTCAGCCCCTAAGCTTAGTAAACATGAATATATTAATGTATAATAAATATAAATAAGTCTGCATTTGCTTACACACAGATTATAATGAACATTATTATAAAAGAAGTTTTTTATTGGAATTACCCAAATGGCCACTGACCGAAGTAATTCAGCCAAACTATTATAAGTTTCAGATAAATTATTTAATGATAATCATGTGGAAATATTTTTAAAAACTACTTTCAAAGAACAAATTACATTTTTATTTGTTTTGCAGATTTAAAAATAAAATACAAAAGGATAGTCATAGATTTTTAATATAGACATTTTAGATTAATTTTGAAGCAAATAAAGGGACCATGAGCTTGTCTCTGATATATACCCACAACAAACTAATTGCAAAAGTGAACTATTAGAGTTATAGCGAGATAAAATAAGAAATTATTTTCAAGAAACATGCTGCAGATCAGTGATGAAATGAACACTAAATATTGAATGATTTTATTCTGTAATTTAACTCAATATTATGTAGATGTCATCTTTTTTCCAACAATCAATTCCATCATTTTATTCAACCACTCATTTTAACCTTCTTAATTAAGTTTCTTACATTTAAGGCATAGAAGTTTGCAGTACCCTACTCCTAGGGGAATCCCTCCATTTGCCCTTCTCCGTTAAGCAGATAAAATATATTTCCTAAGTCAGAAAGATGTGTCATGAATTTTATCGCAATAGTTACAGAATTTGCAGTACAAGGACCAGGTAGCTTCATATATGTAAACATTTGGCCTGATTGTAGCTGTCTAGTCATTTACTGATGGGTCTGTGAAGAAAGAAAATATTATAGACAGAGAAATGAAGAAAATGTTCCATTACTTAGAGGAAGGTTGCTGGTTTTCACAAGGTGTTTCAAGATATCTTAAAATTATATTAAAAAAAGGAAAATAAACAGCATGCAGTGTGGAAAACTATATGTGGGTTAAATCAAGGAAGAAGATGACCTACAAGTCGGAGCTGTCCTTGTATGCTAAAGAATTAAAAATGATTGCAAGATACAAATTTTGAAATTTATAATCCGACTGAGTGAACTTTATTAAATTCTTGTGCCTAATAGTTAATTTGGGACTAAAATGCTCAGAAGATATCAAGGTGAAAAGTGGCCAATTTTTTTGGCAATTTACATTATTAGAATTATGAAAAAGATAGCTACTAACCAGAGTGCGCTGCCTGGCAACTATGCAAGCACTGTATGTTCTCAAGTCTTCTAACAGTTGTAGGGAAGTATTCAAACCTAAAAAAAAATACTGATGACTACTGTTGTACACATATTTACTCGTGTTCAATTTATCCTATAAGACACTGCAAGAACCACGGGTAATACAAAAAATAAAAAGCATCTCACAGATTACCATAGGCCGAAAACAACTCAGAGATGTATTGCCAGAAACCATAAAAACATTACCGCTTAATTTGTTATATACAATGTCTTTTGTAGAATATTTTTATAAAATATTCATGAATTAAAAAACTAACAGTCAAATACAGTTGTTATTTCCGCAACTAAGTCTTGAGCAATCATCATATATGCAGAAGAAATTTCTGAGCACAATTATTTTCAAAAGTAAGGTCAAAAATTTTTTTTATTACTTAAACTTACATATATGGAGATATTTTTAATTGAGAACATAAAATAAAATTTGTTTAGTAGAGTATATTCTAAAGTACGGTGCCGCATATAATCCCTCCTTGCAAAATTCACACGTACAGCAACTTTCCTTCCTTTTCTTTTTACTCTTATTACCACGTTATGCACAACATATAATGAAACATACTCTGCTTCCTTTTTCTCTGTGAGTCATTTTTACGTTTATGTCACAAAGATATTCTTGAATAAGTCTATCCACCAATGCTTTTCTAAATTTTAAATTAGCTCTTGGGCCTTCATTTTTTTTATGTAAAACATGTATAAATATATTAAGTTGTCACACAAGTTTGTTCGATTTTTGAACATTTATTCAAAGCAAAATATATACTAAAATAAAAACTTTTATTATTAACTATATTGTCCATTATTTTCTATCACTCTGGATCAACATTCAGGCAATTGCAAATGCCATCTCTCCAGAAGGCTTCTTCGTCTTTGCTTTCGAAAAATCTTAAGATGAATTTTTGTTGTCTAAAGATGCAAAATTTTTTCCGCGATGTCTGGGCTATATGGAGGGTGAGGTACAATATCCCATGAAAACCCTAACAACTTCTATATGGTGGTTACAGATGTATGTGTCTATTAAACAATGCAGGCCATTTTTGTGCAAGAGCTGTCTTCAGACTGTCAAGTTGTTGACAGTATTTGACCAAGTTGATAGTCCGATTATTCGGTAGCAGTTCATAGTAGACTTTACATATCACCAAATACACACGTATGGTGCACAATATTGTTGTATATAATCAATTTTTCGTCACCAGTAATCATATCTGAAGAAATGGTTCTTCCTGGTTCTTTTTAATAAGCTGATCACAAACAAGCATATGTTACATCTGCTGGAGCTCATTCAAATCATGCGGAACCCACACATCAGCACTATTGACATCATCAGCCTTCAGTGTAGAGGTGTCTTTCTATGGTACTGTGCGACACATTCAAGATGTCCACTATCTCATGTCCACCGTAGACCATAACGTGGTAACCTGTCAGTTGTTACAGGCCATCTGGAGTGCTCGCCGAAAATACTCAGTTTACTTTACACGAGGTCACAAACTAAGCAACATTAAATAAATTCTACACTAAAATATTCTCTTTACCTAAATATTTTCCGTCCAATAGGTCTTAATATCTGCATGCCAAAATACGAACAAACTTGTGTAACAACCCAGTAGTATATAGAGAACTCTTGCTCATCACAGTTTTTATGTCTGTTTTAAATTCTCATAAATATTTGGGCAAAGAGTAAGTAGTAACATCTGAACTGATGCATGTGTATTTTTACTAGTTTCATATGCCTGAAATATCTCGGGCGTATGCGGGAAGTGGTTAAGGTAGTAAGAATAAAAAACCTTATTAAAAAATAAATATTACAAAATTAAATATCAAAATAAATTCTGTAAATTACAATTCATCTTTGTTCTTGGAATATTTTCCATGATAAACTTTGCTTTCTATTGTTACACTCTCACATCTTTCTTGATCTGTTAAGTATTCCTTAGCCACCCAAGCTTGAGAACCATCCTTGAATAAGAATATGGCTCTGTTATCATCAACTAAATACCTAAAAAAATAGTATAGTCAAGTTATATGTAAAACTGTAAGTGCATATTTGATGAAAATATTTTTTAAACTCTTAATGGATGTGCCCATGTTTGACACGGTCTTACCGCACTGACAATTTTGCATGCACTCATATGTGTCAGATAGGCGCGCATGTTAATGCACACACAAAATTCAATCCACGTTATTACATGATGCCAAAAAAAAATTATGTATTTTTTACTCTGCTTTTTAACATGTATTACAAGATTCAATTCAATCTATATACTAAAGGTAGTTTTGCTATTACAATTGATGATCATTAAAAAATTACAATATTTTTTTAAGGTACCTTTCAGCCTGAATGTGATTGTTCCACAAGCTAGTTTGCCATAACTTCGTCAATTCTTCGGTCTCTTGTCTTGTTGGGTTTCCACTAACACTGACAAAAGTCATCAATGTTTGTCCTTTCTTCGTCATTTGTAACAGCTCTTCTGGATTGCTTGAATCTATTTTAGACAAGTCTATTTGTGGGCGTGGGCGGAGATGTTCCGGAAGTTCATCTTCTTCAAGGGGATCATCGTCCTCCTAAAATCATGTTTTGTACCATTTGCTTTGGTTAAGTTAATTGGGCGATCATTGCATGCTATTCAATTTATATCTCGAAATTACCTCCCACTGATCCAGTAGTCTTTCCATATCGGCATCTGTGAAGTCTCTGATGTCTTTCTTGGCCCATTCTGGCTTTTCTTTGGGTTTTTTACTGTTAATTTGAGAAAATAACACCACCAGGATTAAACAGATGTACAGCGGTTTCATCATAATAAGGTAATGTATTATACTGTATTATGAAAAGTATAAAATTAAAAAAAATTCGGTGTAATGTTTAAGTTTCCTAACCTAGCAATAATGTTTAAACTTATTGATGATGACAGCCTCCTTGATACTTTGACTTTGACAGATCTATCGTATTTCAAATTTTTGGTGACTGCTGGTATCATTTCTTGTTTTTCTAAAATTTTAATTGTTACATTTAAAAACTCAACCTTTATTAAAAGTTCACATTTATTATCACATTTATTATTACTTAGTAATAATATAAGAGCAATAAAATAAGAGATTTTCAAATTATTGAATAGAAGATTTTTATTGCCACTGATTTATTTCGGCAATTGCCAATAGCCAACAGATAATTTACGAAAATAACTAAAAACTGTCAGACTGGCTGTCAGTGTCAGGTGACTGTAGCTCAGGTGACACCAATCAGCACAATATTATCTTCGAAATGGCTTTACACGCAGCTATTAAAGGAAAATTGATCTCTGTTATTGGAGATGAGGTAATACAGTATACATAGTAAATAATTTGTTTAATGAAATATTGATTTTTCAACTCGTAGGACACTTGCGTTGGGTTTTTACTGGGAGGAGTTGGAGAAATAAATAAGAATCGACACCCCAATTTCTTGGTAGTTGATAAAAGTAAGAATCTTTTATATTTTTTTTATTATTAATTGTATATTAACATAGTTTAGGTATATTTAATTAATTTATTGTTATTCATTTCTAAAACTATAAATATATAACTTTTAGATACAGCAGTCAGCGAGATAGAAGACTGCTTCAAGAGATTCATTAAGCGGGATGACATTGATATTATATTGATAAATCAAAACATTGCTGAGTTAATCCGACATGTTATCGATGGGCACACACAACCTGTCCCAGCAGTATTAGAAATCCCATCAAAAGATCATCCTTACGATGCAAGCAAAGATTCTATTCTAAGAAGGGCCAGGGTAAGAATAATTTTAATTTAAACTTAAGCACATAATTTATTGCACACGTTATATTTTTAAATTCATTATTTTTTTTTTGTAGGGTATGTTCAATCCTGAGGATATGGTCCGCTAATCTCTTATATGATATTGTAATAAAAAAAATAATATATATTTGAATGTAGATATCCACAATGTTTTATTTACTCATATTATTCATTGTTGTAGCTTGTAAATACACATTCCACTAAATGTAACTGTTGAATGTATTCAATAAATTTTGAGTCTAGGTTGTCATTTTCTTTTTATTTTGTAATTAAGTTTTTATTTAAATCCAGCAGCCCTTACGAAAAAAATCAAGAAGCCTAGATAATAATTCTTTTGTATTTATTTTAGTTTCATTTTGTCAAATTGCAATGTAATTTCAAAAATTATTGATTAGAATTGGAAGACCTAAAAAAAAATTAATAGTTGAAAAACAAAAATGGTTGGAAGTACTAAATTGTTGCCAATGCGTAGAGCATTGCGTTTTCAAAGAAACAGAAATTTCAGCACTACACAAAAAAATGACGTGTGTGTATGCGTGGCAGGAGGATGTGGAGGCATAGGTCAACCTTTAAGTCTTTTATTGAAACAAAGCCCGATGGTGACGGAATTACGCATATATGACGTTAAACATACTCCTGGTATAGCTGCTGACTTGTCACATATGGAAACGCCTGCGAAAGTAGTAGGATTCCATGGCGTTTCAAACATAAAAGCTGCCTTTAAAGGTTCCGACATAATAATGATTCCTGCAGGTGTTCCCAGAAAACCAGGTATGACTCGTGATGATCTTTTTGGTAAGAATGCTTCTGTTGTAAAAGAAATGGCCAAAGTTTGTGCAGAAGTTTCTCCAGATGCATGCGTGGGAATCATAACGAATCCGGTAAATGCTTGTGTACCTATATTTTGCAAAGTGATGGAAATGGCGGGAAAACTTAATCCTAATCGAATTTTCGGTGTTTCAACTTTAGATGTTGTGAGATCAAATACATTTGTTGCTGAATTGAAAGGGCTAAATCCATTGAATGTTAATGTACCCTGTATTGGAGGACATGCAGGTGATTCTATTATACCTTTAATTTCACAAGCTTCTCCTAAAGTAGAATTCCCACTAGATGAGCATAAGAAACTAGTTAAGAAAATACAGGGTGCAGGTACTGCTATCGTTAAAGCGAAAGCTGGAGCTGGTTCGTGTACACTATCAATGGGATATGCAGGGGCACGATTTGCTCTATCTTTAATACGAGCTATGAAAGGTGAATCAAACGTAATTGAATGTGCTTACGTAAAATCAAATGTGACAAAATCAAAATACTTTTCAACCCCATTACTTTTGGGTAAGAATGGAATCGAGAAAAACTTAGGGGTTCCAAGTGGTTTGTTACCACTTGAACAAGAAATGGTTGATAAGGCTATTGTTTCTTTACAAAAAAGTATCGAAAAAGGAGAAAAATTTGCACAAAGTTAATAATATTTTAACAAAAAGTTTTGTTTCCTTCCTATTATTTGTAAGTAAAATAAACCCTATTGGCATAATGGATAAACCCAGATGAAAAATCTACAGTAACGCATTTGTCATAATATAGAATAAGTTTTATTTCCATAAATTTAAATACCAAAAAGAGAAATAAAAATAAGTGTGATAATGTTTTTTTCTATTTTATTTTTTTCCCGTTTAATATGGAGTCTTGCAGTAATTACATGGGAGGCAACACCAAGTCTCTCAAATTGATCTTGCTAAATGAATTACAGAAAATTGATCACAAGAAAGTAAGCAAGCATAATGTATCACAGGAAAAATTGATCAAATTAACATTTTTAAAAGCTAAATACCGTCATAACAGACTTACCTAGCAGCTAATTTTTTACATTGTTTTTAAATTTTCACTCCTGAATTAGTAATTTTTTTAACAAAAAAATTTCTTCAATTAATTTTCCCTGATTCAGGTAATACTTATGATGAAGACCTTTATATATATATAT